>SJYT01008005.1:18951-55692 GCA_006410635.1 Cephalophus harveyi
ATTTCCTTTCTCTTTTTCTATATGGATACTTATTCCAAAATCATCTATTAAGTAGTTTTTCCTTTTTTCACTCATCTCCAGTGTTAACTGTGTATCAAGTATCACTTAATACTCACCAAAAGTAAACTGAATATCTCTGCAAGGTAATTTGTGATGTTAGTCATATGTACAAATAAATAACTTCACTTTAAGATATTAATCCTATATGATAGCACATGTAATATGTCTTGGAAATGAAGTTATTTATTCTATCAGTCTTTGAAATAGCAGATATTGGGAACAACCTATATGTCCATAAGTAGCAAGCTGATGAAATGAATTATTCTGCATTCCTGTAATTACATACTATGTAGAATTGGTATAGAATTTAAAGGCTCGAGACAGTTTTCTATGACAGGTTAACCTGGGGTATCCTCTAATGCACAGTAATGAAATCTCCTTTATGTATGGTTGGTAAAGTCCCCTGGAGGAGAAAATGGCAACCCACTCCAGTATGCTTGCCTAGAGAATCCCATGGACAGAGGAGCCTGGTAGGGGACACGACTGAGCGACTAATACTTAGTGTGTTAAAATCCAAACCTGTAAGGCTAACCAAGGATTGTTAGAATTGTTTCATTATTTCCTCTGAAGATTATTTATATCTACAGAAACCCTAAGGATGTTTTGATCTCACTTTTTTATTTTTCAAATTTGATAGCTACATTTGAATCTTCAGATAACAAAAAACATTGGATGAAAAGGTTTCTAAAAAGAAAGTTCAGTTCAGTTCAGTCACTCAGTTGTGTCCGACTCTTTGCGACCCCATGAATCGCAGCACGCCAGGCCTCCCTGTCCATCACCAACTCCCGGAGTTTACTCAGACTCATGTCCATCGAGTCCGTGATGCCATCCAGCCATCTCATCCTCTGTCATCTTCTTCTCCTCCTGCCCCCAATCCCTCCCAGCATCAAAGTCTTTTCCAATGAGTACACTCTTCGCGTGAGGTGGTCAAAGTACTGGAGTTTCAGCTTTAGCATAATTCCTTCCAAAGAAATCCCAGGGCTGATCTTCAGAATGGACTGGTTGGATCTCCTTGCAGTCCAAGGGACTCTCAAGAGTCTTCTCCAACACAGTTCAAAAGCATCAATTCTTCTGCGCTCAGCTTTCTTCACAGTCCAACTCTTGCATCTATACATGACCACTGGAAAAACCATAGCCTCGACTAGATGGACCTTTGTTGGCAAAGTAATATCTCTGCTTTTCAGCATGCTATCTAGGTTGGTCATAATTTTTCTTCCAAGGAGTAAGCGTCTTTTAATTTCATGGCTGCAGTCACCATCTGCAGTGATTTTGGAGCCCAAAAAAACAAAGTCTGACATTGTTTCCCCATCTATTTCCCATGAAGTGATGAGACTGGATGCCATGATTTTTGTTTTCTGAATCTTGAGCTTTAAGCCAACTTTTTCACTCTCCACTTTCACTTTCAATCAAGAGGCTTTTTAGTTTCTCTTCACTTTCTGCCATAAGGGTGGTGTCATCTGCATATCTGAGGTTATTGTTATTTCTCTTGGCAATCTTGATTCCAGCTTGTGTTTCTTCCAGTCCAGCATTTCTCATGATGTACTCTGCATATAAGTTAAATAAGCAGGGTGACAATATACAGCCTTGACGTACTCCTTTTCCTATTTGGAACCAGTCTGTTGTTCCATGTCCAGTTAGAACTGTTGCTTCCTGACCTGCATATAGGTTTCTCAAGAGGCAGGTCAGGTGGTCTGGTATGCCCATCTGTTTCAGAATTTTCCACAGTTTATTGTGATCCACATAGTCAAAGGCTTTGGCATAGTCAATAAATCAGAAGTAGATGTTTTTCTGGAACTCTCTTGCTTTTTTGATGATCCAGCAGATGTTGGCAATTTGATCTCTGGTTCCTCTGCCTTTTCTAAAACCAGCTTGAACATCTGGAAGTTCACGGTTCACGTATTGCTGAAGCCTGGCTTGGAGAATTTTGAGCATTACTTCTGAAAAGAAAAGGTAACTCTAAATTTATCAAGAAACATGTTATGTGGCTATTTAGTCAGATTCTCAAATATAAGGAATAGATTTAGGGAGAAGGCGAATGCTAATCACGAATGAGTGTTAGTTGCTCAGCTGTGTTCTACTCTTTGCAACCTTGTAGACTGTAGCCTGCTAGGCTCCTCTGTCCCTGGAATTCTCTAGGCAAGAATACTGGAGTGGGTTGCTATTCCCTTCTCAGGGCATCTTCACGACTGAGGGATCGAACCCAGGTCTTCTCCATTGCAGGCAGGTTCTTTACTGTCTGAACCACCAGGAAATGCATAGAAAGTAGAATACACATAAGTGGTCACTATTGTCTGTTCACTTAATCTATCACCCAGTGACTTTTCTGATTTCAGCAGGACCACTTGGGGATTGTCAAGGTTGCGAAGGCACATTGTTCAAGAAACCAGTTTGACTAGATCATAAGAGAATCAAGAGTAATATATCAATTCATCTAACTAGACCCAAAGCATGTGTTTTAAAATTGCCAATGTTCAGGGTGGGTGTGATTTTCTGTGTTCTGTCATGGCCCTGGAGTAGGCTTTATAAGGCACCTGTAGAATGTTCATTACAACTCTGAGGAGGATAGAATGAGGCAAGAGACTTTTGTAAGGTGAAATTGGGGCTCTCAGTCATTTGGAAGATTCCATTCTGTTCCTGACCCATTGTAGGTAGCTGCTACCCAAGGATCTTAAAATAGACAACAAGACAGAAAAATGAAAATTTATTTTCAGATAGTGTATGCTATGTCGTTTGAGCTGTGTCTGACTCTTTGTGATGCTGTGGACTGTAGCCCACCAGGCTCCTCTGCCAGTGGGATTCTCCAGGCAAGAATACTGGCTGGAGTGGATTGCCTTGTCCTCCTCCAGGTTTCAGGTAGAGAAAGTAGGAAAAGGAAGAGGTTTACCTTAGATATTTACAATTAGGGATCCTTGTATAGTCCCACTTTCCTACAGACAGAGTACCTTGGGAAGGCAAGTTTCTGTTAAAATCATGTCATTGTTTCGCAGAGAACTGTTTTTCAAAGGGAACACATGTTTAGTGGTAGTAGCAACTTTGTAACTCTGAAGAGTCCAGAACAGGAAAGAAAGCCTGTCAATTACTCTTTAATAGGTGTAACATCTTTACCTTGTTGCTTATTAATTTCTACTCTGTTAGGAAGCCTCTGGTTTGATCGCCACAGAGGCTGGTATGAACATGGGCATGACTTCAATATTCCAATATGGTGATATATGAGGAGATGAACAAGGTAAGAGAGGAAGGCTTTTTTTTTTTTTTTTCCTTTATTAAAATTATTTCTTGGAAACCTTTCCTTACCCTTGTTTCCATGAACCACATTCTCCTAGTTATCTTTGTACCTAATTGCTTCTCAAAAGCTTCATTTGGTGCTCTTCTCTTCATTACAGGTCTTCCTTAGTTCTGTTTTCTCCCTGTCCATGAACATCAATTATAATTTCTTTTCATGTAAGCATCTGCAGTAACAAAGGCAAACTCAAGTGTGTGGAACACCCACTGTTTTAATAGAAAGAAAGGGTACAGGGAAGCACTGAAGTTAGAAACCACTAAGATATGGCTAATTAGCCAGAGAAGAATGTGGGCCTGTTCTACAAGTTGTTCTCATTTTTTTTTAATGAGAATCTTGAAATGTGGCTTTCTTGTGATACCAATAATGCTTACATTTGATTTTCATTCAATACTGTTTTAAAACATTGCATAAACCAAACAAAAAGCATTTGACTGTAACTATTTTGTGATCTCTGATTAGTATGTTGATTCACTGATACAGTTTTACTGCTTGAATTGCTAAAGTGAGTTAATTTATTTTTCAGTTTAAAATGAAATTTTATTAAAAGACTTCAGTCATGAAATTCAATATATTGCATTTTATTCAAAAATGGAGAAATTGATTAGAATTTTTCTTAAGTATATAAGGGAAAATATATTAATAAAAATACTATACAAATTATGGGTTCTTGCACTAGGAAGTATGTTATTACATTTCATGGAATCAGGCACTTATCTATGATTTAAATTCTATGATGCTTTTAGTAATAACTCTTATGCTTTTCTTATGTAAAGCAGATAGAATAAAGTGGAACTATGAGTCAAAATGATAGAAATACAGGTTTTTATATTTGTCCATGTATTTACCTTTACTGGAGTTTATTGTATTTTTGTAAGGATTTGAGCTACTGTGCTGTGGTTTTTTGTTCCAACTTAAAGGACTCCCTTTAACATTTCTTGTAAGGGCATATTGTTGGTAATGGATATCTTAAAATTTTGCTTATCTCAGATTGCCTTAATTTCTTTCAGTTTTTCAAACGGAGAGTTTTGGCACACACAGAATTCTTGGTTGATAGTTTTTCTCTTTCAGCACTTTTCATGACCTGCAAAGCAACTATTGAGAAATTTGATCATTGTCTTATTGCGGATACTTTAAGTTACATTGTTTTGCTACTCTCAAGATTCTTTGACATTCAACAATTTGAGTATAATATGTAGTACTGTGGTCTCTGTGGGTTTCTCCTACTTGTTTGTTGAGCTTCTTCTTTAGGTAGACCTGTCCTTCCTCAAATTTAAAGATATTTCAGTCATTATTTCTTCAAATACATTCTCTACCCCTTTCTCTTTCTCTCCTATTTTTGACATTCATGCAATAGATTTATGCATATTAATTCTCTTTGATAATATTCCCAAAGTCCATTTAGGTTGTGTTTACTTTTTGTCATTCTATTTCTTCTGACTCCTCACATTCTGTAATTTCAAATGGCCGGTCTTCAAATTTTCAGTTTTTTTCTCTGACTATTCAAGTCTTCTGTTGAACCTGTCTAATGAATTGATCAGTTCAAGCACATAATTTGTTTGGTTCTTTAAAAAAAAAATTGAATGCTTTATCTCTTTGTTGATATTCTCATTTTGTTAACTATTTTCCTAATACCGTTTATTCCTATCTCTGTTCTCCTTTATCTTGTTGATTTATTTCAGACAATTATTTTGCTTGTTTTGATATTTTAGTCAAATAAATTTATTTTTAGTGTTTTTTCAGGGTTGGTTTCTGGAGATTAATTTGTTCCTTGGATTGTGGCTAATTTTCCTGTTTCTTTGTATAACTCTTGAATTTTTGTTAAAAATGGGTATTTGAAAAAAGAAATACATCTCTCAGTCTTTGTAAACTGGCTCCAGGGCTTCCCCTATGGTTCAACTGGTAAAGAATCTGCCTGCAATATGGGAGACCTAGGTTTGATCCCTGGGTTGGGAAGATACCCTGGTGAAGGGAATGGCTTCCCACTCCAATATTCTGGCTTGGAGAATTCCATGGACTGTATAGTCCATGGGGTCGCCAAGAGTCGGGACACAACTGAGTGACTTTCACTTCCCTTCCATCCAGAGGAAGACCTTCACTAACCAGCCCAGTGTGATTAGAAGGTTTAGGTGTTTTTTGAACATGTGTCTTCCCAGACCTGGGCATGTTCATCTTCCCCAGTTCCCATGTATACATTTTAAATGTTAAATTTCTTAATTTCCCAGAGTCTCTTGCCTGCTTCTTCTCAGGACTGTACGTGTTTTACTGTATTCAGTTGCCTATAAATATCTGGTCCTGATACCCATGGGGTTATAATCCCACTGTGGCTCCCTCAAACTCTGGCACCTGCCACAGCTTTCATCAAACTCCAACTCATTTGTATCAATTATGTAAGAGAAAAGCAAGTTTTTGTGAATTATTCAGACTATTGAACAATTTCCCTTTCTCTTTCTTCCATTCTAAGTGAGGAAATGGGAATCTGGCAGCTCCTGCCTATTAGTTAGTCTTATTCTAGGGAAAGTTGAGGCAAACTGAACAAAATTATTACATATTTTCCTACCATCATGACTAAGCTGTTTTTTTTCTCAGTTGAGAGTTTATTTGGTGACTGCACTTTCTTAACTGGTTTCTAATGTTCCCTCAGAGGTACTTTGGTCAATGTTATTTACTAAAGGTAAATATCTTTATTAAAGATATTAATAATATCTTATACAAATATTATTTAAAGAAATAATTTGATAACTAACGTCCTAATATTTTAGTCACTCCATCACACTCAACCTCTGCCATTGACTAAAAGGGAAATACAATCTATCTAAAATATAGAGGTACTAAGGTGCTCATCAGGCTTAGAAGGTCATTCATCTTGTATCCAATTCACCAGTGAGTCTGTCTGCTGCTGCTAAGTCACCTCAATCGTGTCCAACTCTGTGCGACCCCACAGACGGCAGCCCACCAGGCTCCCCCGTCCCTGGGATTCTCTAGGCAAGAACACTGGAGTGGGTTGCCATTTCCTTCTCCAATGCATGAAAGTGAAAAGTGAAAGTGAAGTCACTGTCATGTCTGACTCTTAGCGACCCCATGGACTGCAGCCCACCAGGCTCCTCCGTCCATGGGATTTTCCAGACGAGTACTAGAGTGGGGTGCCATTGCCTTCTCCAGAATCTGTCTAGTCCTGGGCTTTTCTTTTTCGTGCCCACAATATTTAATTATACTCATTTCCTCTTGAAATTGTGAACTCTTAACAAGCAAGCTATCAGATTGTTGTTGTCTTAACCTCCAGGACCCAGTACAGTCTGAAACATATAAGATCCTAAAAGTGTTATATGAATAAAGGAAGGTGATCTATTCTTATAAAATTAAACAGTGGGATACTCTCACAGAGGTGGCAACCAGAGTACTGATTTTCATAGAAGGAATTAGAAAGTCAAACTCTGGATGTAGAATAAGCCCAAGACCTTCAGTTTTTCAAAATACGAAGAAGATGTTGAGTTGCAACTCATAGATTCCTTATTGGTTAAGTACATTCTCATACTCACAATGCTTTCAGAATCTCAAAAATTCCAGCTGAAAATCAGCAGTTTTCTTGAGAAAGAACTGAGTGAGGAAAATGTGAATGTTAGTGTCAACCAGGCTTCCTTTCAAAACATGAAGTTCAGTTGCAAGGCAATCATGATATAATTCTAAAATATGAATTTGAGGCAAGGGGGAATGAGGCATATTTCCCGCACAAAGGTGATGCTCAGTGCAGTTCAGTTCAGATGCTAAGTCCGACTCTTTGCGACCCAATGAATCACAGCACACCAGGCCTCCCTGTTCATCACCATCTCCCAGAGTTCACTCAGACTCACGTCCATCGAGTCTGTGATGTCATCCAGCCATCTCATCCTCAGTCGTCCCCTTCTCCTCCCGCCCCCAATCCCTCCCAGCATCAGAGTCTTTTCCAGTGAATTTTTCATGATGTACTCTGCATAGAAGTTAAATAAGCAGGGTGACAATATACAGCCTTGGCGTACTCCTTTTCCTATTTGGAACCAGTCTGTTGTTCCATGTCCAGTTCTAACTGTTGCTTCCTGACCTGCATATAGGTTTCTCAAGAGGCAGGTCAGGTGGTCTGGTATTCCCATCCCTTTCAGAATTTTCCACAGTTTATTGTGATCCACACAGTCAAAGGCTTTGGCATAGTCAATAAAGCAGAAATAGATGTTTTTCTGGAACTGTCTTGCTTTATCCATGATCCAGCGGATGTTGGCAATTTGATCTCTGGTTCCTCTGCCTTTTCTAAAACCAGCTTGAACATCAAGGAGTTCACGGTTCACATATCAGGGATTTATAAAAGTGATAAGAGTCCTTGGCCCCTAGACTAGTTAAGAAAAGCCTGCAATAGATTACGTCATTAACCTAATCTTCTATAAATTCCATTACTCACCGATATGCAATGAATTTTATTGTGGTCCTATAACATGCCAGGAATTGTTAAGAATAAATTTTCCTCCTCCTGATTATCCTTAAGTTCAAAAATTTTTAATTTAAACTTTTTAAAAGCACATTGTTCTAAAACATAATTTTCACTTTTATTTTCTTCATATTTTATTCTCTAACATACTAATAGTTAAGCATTATGATAATGGATAGTAGAACATTAACTACTTAATTGTGTAAACATACTCTAGATACTAATTTTGTTACCATTATTATTCTATTTTTTCTTATTTATTAACAACTTTCAATTTCATTGCTCAAGTAGATCATATATGAAGTGTTCTCCATTCCAATAGTAGCTTGCTAACTTTTCCAAATGCCAATCATAATATCTTCACTAGAAAATCCGATAGCTTGAGATGGTAAATTTTTTATTAAAAAATTGTCTTAATGGTGGTTTCCAGCTCCTGTCAAGTACCCTGCAGCAATGGCAGCTCTGGGAACCCTCTGTCATCCTGACTTTATTACCTGAAAATTTCCCAATCTAATTCATTTCAATTTTATAAATAATAAATACTTACCTTTTAAGGATTGTTTTAAGAATTAATATTATACAACAGATGTAGTTTTTCAAGAATGGTACCTGTCATTTAGTAAAATATATTTAAGTTTTCAAATCTCTTCATGTATTTTAGTTTTTTTTTTTCACTCCAAAGAAATGTTATAATTTAATGATAATGGTTGTTAGAAGTCTAACTGATAATGTAGTGGACTACATCCTACTTTCAGTATTACTACATCTTAAATTTGTTTCTTAGCTGATAACTGTAAAAGAAATGTGAAAGAGCATACCCTATGGAGAACTAACATATATTTAACTGACTTGAGAACAGATTGAAATAAGTTAGAGAGCAGATTAAAGTGGGGTGCAGGAAGTTTTTGCTGTCATAGTGCTTACCTTTTTACCCAGATGTTGATGTTCTTGTCTGACTAGGTAGCATTGGAGACTGGAAACATCACTTGACCACAGAGCAAAAATGAAACGTTTGACAGGGTATTCCAAAGGGACATGAAAGATTTTTCCCTTGAATTTCATCTGGGACATAAATGAGGAATAGAATCAATGCAAAATAATCATAACAGTCTACTAAATTAGTGGACTAATTTTAATAAACATTTTAATATGTACTTCTCAAGCTAATGTTGATAAAACTTTACTATTAAATAAAATTAGTGAAGAGTTCTTACACTTATTGCCATGAGTTTGATGAACATTTTGAAATTTGAAACATTAAAATGATTTGGGAGATAACCTGCTTTGGTAACCTGTATGATAAAGGGAAAAACAGAAATTATGCAACATTAATTGTAAATGCCTCAGGAGAGTTTTCTGTTCTGTGTACTTTATCTACAGATAAATTTTGGATCAAAGATGAAAAATCCTTTCAACTTTCTAAGTGTACTTTATATTTCAGTTTTAACCAATGTGAATGTCAAACTAGAGAATTCACTTGAGAGATATGTATCATGCTTTCTGAATCCTGGCAAAACCATTGTATCTGAGAATTATGCTCAGCAGATCAATGAGATACCCCAAAACCTGCAATGCCTGCAGCCCTCATTAGTCAACAGAAAGGGCCCAGTTCTTCCCCACGACAATGCCTGGCTGTGCATCGCACAACCGATGCTTCAAAAATTGAATGAATTGGACTACAAAATTTTGCCTTGTCTGCCATATTTACCTGACCTCTTCACAACTGATTACCACATCTTTACATCTTGACCACTTTTGACAGGGAATACACTTCCACAACCAGCAGGAAGCAGAAAATGCTTTCCAAGAGTTCGCCAAATCCCGAAGCACAGATTTTTATGCTATAGGAATAAACCAAGGTATTTCTCATTGGCAAAAATCCATTGATTGTAATGGTTCCAGTTTTGATTAATAAAGATGTGTTTGAGCCTACTATAATGATTTAATTGTCACAGTCTGAAACTAAGCTTATGTTTGCACCAACCTAATATTTTTGTGGAAATTGAGATCAGTTCAAATCTTCTTTAAAACTCTTTTGAAACAGAATCAAAATAATCATATTCTATGATTTCTAGGAAACTTCTAAATTCCTATTCAACTAAATTAATTTTACACAATTTAAATGTTATCTTCATTACCTTTACTTGTTAACTAACATGCTTCCATGAAATTGCCTTACTTTTATTGCACAAATGAAATATCTTTTTACATTTTGAGGAGAACATAAAGCTACAGATCTGTCTCATTTTAGAATCTTTCTGATGGCATCTGGGTCAAGCAATTTTTTTTTTTTTTTTAAAGAGTATCTTACTTGTAACTAACTTATGCAAAATAAGGTGATTCATCAAAATGATTCAAAGAACAACACCAGAAAAAAAGAATTGTCATAAACTTCCTGAAGAACTAGAACCAAGAAGTATGAGACCATCAGGGATATGTATACGTTTTCATCTTCTTTTTCTCCCTCTCTTTCCCCATCTTAACGTTTTATGTTTCTCACCTCTGTGAGCTTCAGGTGCAGGATTCATTTTTCCTTCCTTAGTCTCTGAAAACTGGGTTTGCTTTAACACTATGCCAGTCATACACTATGTCCAAGTGACCTCACTTCATACAACAAACAGAGACAGGTTGCTGTTGTGGAATTCAAATTTAAACTGTGAAAACAAAACCTTAATGGTGTAGGTTAGGTCACTTGGCTTCCTGGAGCAATCTACCTATTGTCAAGGCAAAAGGGTCATGGAGTACAAACATATTACCAGAACCTGGAGCATCCTTGAAATAATGGGATAAGCAGTGAAAAAAAATCTCTTATTCTTGGTTTTGCTTCAATTAACCCCAGAGGATATGTTGAACTGTAATTCTCATTACCTCAAAATGTGACAGTGTTTGGAAATAGAGTCTTTGCAGATGTAATTAGTTAGATTCAGGTACTGGACTAGCATGGGTCCTTAATCCAATAAAACTGGTGTCCTTAGAAAAGAGGAGACATACAGAAAGAAAATGGCCATGTGACAATAGAGTCTGAGTTTGGAGTGATGCATTGATAAGCCAAAGAAAACCAAAGATAGTTGTGAAGGAGGAAACAGACAGAACAGGCTCCATCTTGAAAGCAGGACTCCATCTTGGGCAGGACTGTGAACTTTGAGCTATATGCCCAGTATCTATGGAAACGACATACCAACTGGAAAACCTGGTCCCTTGTAGGAAGAGCCCCAGGGCTTGTACCTAGACTCTCCATCACCTAAAAGAATACCCTAATTATCTGTGTAACTGAATAGCATCATAAATTCTATTATGCTTATTGGGGTATGACCACAGGCCTATAGATAATTGTCCACTGTTAACTACCTAGGCTTAGGGCATATGAATCACGGGTTAACTTTGATTGTATCTTTCTTTTCTTTTGTTCAGACTAGTTTCAGGGAATTTAGGGAGGTGGATTTGGGCATGTACACTTTGGGTATATAAGGTTTTCACAAAAATTGGTCGGGGTCCTTGGCTGAGAGGAGACTCTGCCTTGGGCCTGCCGGTGTAATCAACTGCACTCCACTATCTGCATTGTCCTTTTAAGTCAGTTTATTTTCCTAGAATGTGTGGCTACAACAGTTGGAAAACACCAGACCCTATAAGACGCAAGTAAGGTCTCTCTCCTACAGGTTTCAGAATCGGTATGGCCCTCCTGACATCTTGATTTTGAAATTCTAGCTTTCAAATGGTGAGACAACAAGTTTCTATTGCTTTAAGCAGCCTGTATACCAGTATTTTAGTACAGCAACCACAGGAATTGAGTACAGTACTCTCCAACTCAATTAAAGAATTGCTATTCTAAATCACAACCATTAAGGCAGGTTCTGGAGTCAAACCAAAGAGGTCAGTAAAGTAGCATAATGCTGATTAGCTCTGACTGCAGACTGCATGACATAAATATTAAAAAAAAAAAAAAAAAAACAAAACTCTAATAGTAACTGAAGATTTAGCTCTGTTCTCATCTCTCTCATTAAGCATAGTACTGAAGAAAGGTCACCTGGGACAATATGTCAAGAGGAAATAAAAGCCATATAGTTTAGAAACAAGAAACAAAATCATTTCTTTTTGCAAACAACTTGATATAGCTATACAGACTATTTCAAGGGATAAGCAAAACAAAAATTGCTAAAACTAGTGAGTTTGCAAAGTTGTAAAATATAAGTTAGCAACACAAAAAACTCAGTTGTATCTCTGTATGCTAGTAGTGAACAACTGTAAAAAATTAAAAACGTAATACCATTTACAATTGCTCCAAAAAGAATAAAATATTTAGGTGCACATCTAAAAAATATATACAGGGTCTGCATGCTGATAAACAACAAAAAAAGTTAATGACAAAAATCAAGAAAAACTAAGTGAGACAATGTATGATGCTCAGTGATTGTAAGTTTTACCCTACTAAAGATGCTAGTTTTACCCATTTTAAACTTTGGGTTTTGAAGGAAAGCTATACGGCTCAAAATAGCCTGGAGTTAAAACTTCCCTCCAGGTCCTCCCCCATCATTCTATAAAAAGTTCTATAAAGAACTTTCTCGCCCAAAGAAAGGAATGGACATTAAGATTAATTACGTTCACCTCCCAGCCGATCCTGGTCTCTGCTGGTCTCGGGAATTCCTTGCCCCAGTTGTTGAAAGCTAACTATTCAAAAATAATCATGAGGAAAAACAAACCCCCTCAAAACGGTGTATCTCTGCATATATATGTTTTCTATATATACCTATTCTCTTCTTGACTTAGTGCAGCTACACACTAATCTGACTGCTGCCCCTTCTTGCCTCATTAAAGGTGATCTGTTCCTGTAAAGTGCTGGTCTCATTTTTTTTTTTTTTTTTTTTTGAACCTTGCCTTCTCTAACTCCCTTACCTTACAGGTTTAGTTAAATTACTATCAATATCCAAATATGATTCTTTGTAGCTATAGAAAAGCTAATTATCAATTTTACAACTTACTAAAGATCAGCAGCTAATGAAGACAGCATGGTGTTGCAGAAAAACAGAATCGAGGTTCCACACATAGAGCTACACAGTACATCGGCTGAATTTTGATAATGGTTCAGAAGCAGTCCCACGGAGAAGGAGAAATTACAGCAAAAAGTGTTGAAATAATTGGACATTACTATACAAAAACGTTGACAGTTGACCTAAATATCATGCCTTTACAAAGGAACTCAAAATACTTTTTGGTTCCAAATATGAAGCAGCAATTTGTAATACATTTAGAAGAAAACGTAGGAGAAAATATTCATGACCCTGGTGTTGACAAGGAACCCCTAGACATAATGCAAAAGGCGTTAAAGAAGATATCACAAATTAAACTTTATCAACAGTAAAAAAATTTATCAAGATGTAAAAACAGTCAAAATGTTTAAAAAAATAACCACATAGTCCTTGTTTGGAGATTAAAAAGGAAATCTACAAAATGGAAGGTAATATTTGCAAATCCTATATTTGATAAAGGAATTACATCCAGAATTTGCTAAACTCAATAGTACATAAACCAGTAGTCCAACTAGAAAAAGGAAAAAAAAAGACACTTTACCAAAGAGGATTAAAGGAATGGCAAATAAGTACTCGAAAAAAATGTGCACTGCCATTAATCATCACAGATATGGAAATTAAAAGTGCTGTGAGATACCTCTGCATATTTATTATAATAGATGACCAACTATTAGCAACATGATGTCTGACAAAGATGTGAGGCAAATGGGTCTCTCCTACATTGCTGGTGACCATATAAAATGGCACAGCTAGTTTGGAAGGCTGTTTGTCAACTTCTTAAAAAATTAAACATGTATTTAACATAGGATTCAGTAATCCCTCTGGTGGGGTTTATCCTAGAGAATGAAAATTTATATTCACACAGAAACTTGTACATAAAATTTCAAAGTATCTCTTGTAACATCCCCAAATATGATGGATCTCAAGTGAATAAAAAATGAAACAAAACTATAGGATATCAATATGGTGGAATTCTACCCAGGAATTAATTGCAATGGCATTAAACTAAGTGAGGAAAACCAAACACAAAATATCACAGTGTTTGTGATCCTATTTTTATGAAATTCTCAATGTGACCTTATAGTGATGAAGACCAGATTCATGGTAGCTAAGTGTTAAAGTTGAGGGTTGCAGTGATAACTAAGATGAAATACAAGAAGTTTCTTTGTGGTGCTGGGACAGTTTTGTGCCCCAGTTGTGCTGATGGTTACATAAATCTGCATGTGGTAAAGTTTCAGTGAAGTATAATCAACTCATGCCTTCAAAATGCACGTGTGAAAAAACCAGTGAACTGAAATGTCTGTGTCTGGGTTAATAGTATTGTGCAATGTCAACTTCCTGCTTTTGATAAAGTATTCTGATTATGTAAGATACATATTAAATATCATCAGGGTAATGAGAACATCAGGATTCTGTATTATTTTGCATTTCTTGTGGCTCTTCAACTATTTTCAAACAAATATCATAAAATAGAGTAGTCAATATAATCTTGAAAAAGAACAAAGCTGGGGAATTCATCCTAGAGAGTCATCAAAACATATCTTAATACTGTTTATTATTAAATAAGAGATTACAGAAGACTTCCAAAGGTAGTACAAAGACTTTCAACATTCCTTCTGTCTCTTACAGTAAGAAACTAGTACCTAAAATAAACTTGCTTATTTGTTCAGCCCAAGTGTGAAAGTGAAAGTGTTAATCACTTGGTCATTCATGTCCACCTTTTTGTGACCCCACAGACTGAAGCCCACCAGGCTCCTCTGTCCATGGAATTCTCCAGGCAAAAATACTGGGGTGGGTTCCATTCCTTTCTCCAGGGAATCTTCTTGACCCAGGGATCAAACCTGGGTCTACCGCATTGCAAGCTGATTCTTTACTGTCTTAGCCCATGAATACATGTAAAGTAACTTAAGAATTACTAAATCATACCAACTGGATACAGAGTTGATATTCAGTTTTGTCTTTAGCCTAAGAGTACCTAGACAAAATGTTGGTATCTAAAGTTCTTTAGATCAGATATTTTTCCTCCATCCAATTCAGTAAGGCTATATTATACAGCTGAAATACAGTTAGATCCATTTTTCACAAGTTGAATTTCATCCTGCATTCCTCTGGCAACGTGGTAGCTTTTAAAATTTACATTTGGGAATATTTAAATTTGCCCAAGTAAGAGCCTTTTTTTTTTTTTTTTTTTGTATGAAATGATAGGTGAAGTCATGTAACCTCTACTTCAGTATTTCTAATGGACTGAATGATTGTGTTCCCCAAAATTCACTCTTCTTTTGTTATTGGGAGGGGCTATTACATAGCGTTTATTAAACCAGAATGCCACATTATAAAAATTTGAAGTAACATCCCATGTATCTGGCATCTAGTGATTGAGATTTTGGAATAAACAAATTCTTCACACCCGGGTGCCCTTTCCTGATAAAATCTCTTGCTCTGTCAGCACAATTCATTTTTGAATGAATTCAAATGAATTCGGACATTTCTGAGTGTTAGACAAGAGCCCAGTTTCAGGCCCTGGAAGGTGTCCGTCTTCCTGCAACAAATGGTGGCTCGGTGTGGACCTTTCTTTGCTGCAACTGACATCCTGACCACTTGGGGTACTCAGGGAGCAGCTTGCCTGCTGATGGACCAGACCCAGCGGCCACAACTGGACCCTTTTGTCCCTGGTCTCCTCCTGATGAGGACAACTGGCCAGACTGCCCTGACCAGGTAAGACTTTATTAACCTCTCTACCCTTCCCTCTCTCTTTCCTCTCCTTAACCCTTCCCATCCTTCCCTTTTTTTCTAGTCCCCCAGTCCTGAACACAGGAATCTGGTAAAAGAGCCTCAGTGTGAGCTGAGGATGGGAGACTGATTACCTCCTCTTGGCAGATAACTCTAATTCTAGGCTTCCCTGATAGTTCAGTTGGTAAAGAATCCGCCTGCAATGTGGGAGACCTGGGTTTGATCCCTGGGTTGGGAAGATCCCTTGGAGAAGGGAAAGGCTACCCACTCCAGTATTATAGCCGGGAGAATTCCATGGACTATACAGTCGCAAAGTGTTGGACACGACTGAGTGACTTCCACTTCACTTGAAAAATAAGGAGCACTGCTAACACAAAGTTAACGTGAAGAGGGCACGTATCTTTTACTCTTAGCCCCAGCACATCCTACTGTGTTCTGATGCTAAGGCTGTTGTCAGCAGCCACTATTGTTGCACTTGCATTCTGCTTATTTTTTTGAAAAAAGAACATTTTCTGTGTTCATATGTCTTTAACAAAACATGAACTTGAGAGACAGAAATAGATAATAAAAAAAAATAGTAGTGAGCAAAATTTTCTTACGGAAGTAAAGCATCTTCCTATATTTTGATTTTGTACATATACAAAAACTTGTCTCTTTAATAAGTCATTTGCATTGACTTTTCCACCCCGGCACTAAGTTTTTGTCTGTGTTCCTTACTGGCTCATTGATATCTGATTTTATTTAAAAAATTTAAGTGCTTCTATAAAATAAAATAATATTAGCCTAGAACAAAATAGTGATCTAATTTCTAGTAATTTTCTTTTTTCAGATTACTGAGTTGAGAAAACGGGGCTAGTTATATCTAATTATTGTATATTTGCAGTAAGTTTGCTTAATAATTGTCATAACTGGTGGAGTGAAGAGTCATGGCTATAGGGTGGAGTTACCTTAGTGGGGAGAAATATAAAAATTAGAAAAATATTGTTTATTCCAACATTAAGTTACCATGCCCTTTCCTACTCCCAAAACTTCACTGAAGCAATTTCTTTGGTCTTCCTCCCGAATACCATTGGAGATTGGGAAAAACACATGATTGTGGAGCAGCATAAGAAGTTTCACAATATTTTCCAAAAGATGAAAGATTCTCTTTAGATGTTCATTCAGCATATAAATGGAGAATAGAATACTAAACCCAGTGTAAGAAATCCTAAGAAAACATTTTCAGAAGAAAAAGAAAATATGTACACTTTAATCTTTGATTGTAAATGTATAATTATTGAAAGATCTGTTATTGATAAATGTTAATATAATCTCTTTACACCATCTGCACCTGTTTTCCATTTCTTGGGATTCCTCAGTTTCTGATCGAAAGAGGATTCCCCTTCTTTTCAGGTCTATCACTATGGAGTAATTTTTTTTTTATTTTACTTTCAGAAATTCCTAAGTTGTCAAGCAAAAGCAGGACATCATAAATGATCAGATTGCTGTTTGGAAATGGAAGTCTTGTCAATTGATAAAAACCATGTATGTTCTTTTATCATATTTAATATTTTAATTTTTCTATATACAAATGAGTCAACCTTTTATTTTATTGGACATTATCTTATATTAAGGGAATGGCAACACCTACTATATCTTTTTTACTCAAGAGAGATGCTTGTAACCTAGTCTTTAATGATATTTTTTTATTGGAGTTTCTTACCGCAACTACTCATTTAGCTGCTGCAATTGATCAATTATGGTGGCCACCTTCCAATTCTGAAGAGTTCATGAAAATATAGCTAATTAAAACTATTTTTGGTGAGACTGTTACTTAGTCTCCATCATTATATTAATTATAATTACTATTTTTTCCCCTTTTATGGAGGCAAATAAGAGGGAAGATAGAGGGAAAGGAAAGTCTGTGAAAAATAAAGATTTGTGACAAAACTGAATTCAATTAGATGTGTATAAGAGACAGCATCATTATTGAATAATCCATCATTATTTTATGTTATCATATTGTAAATAATTGTATGTATGTGAGTTGGATCAAGTATAATTACATATTATCCTGCTAATATACTTTTCTTATTCAAGACATTGACATTTTAATTTAAAATAAATTCATAACATGAGAAATCATATTGGAATTTTGTTAATATTGCTTCTCACTTAAAAAGTAATTTAAAGACTGACATCATTGAAAATTGAGTCTTCCCCTTCAGAAATATGGCATTCTTACTATTTATTTATGTGTTCTTCCAGGTCATTTGGTAAGGAATATGGCCTTTGTAAAAGCCTTGTTTGTTTCATGTTAAGTTTATTCCTAAGCGTGTATAGATAGAATTTGTAGCTATTGTAAGCTGGACATTATTACAGTTACATTTTTCTAGCTGCTAGTTGCTGCTCATGGAAGTTTTTCATGCTCACCCATAATCTGGGTTCTGGTAATAAACCTGGTAGAGTGAAAAGCAATGCAGTTTGTCTGAGGCCCACAGCCGAGCAGAAGCTGCCACCTTCAACCATCTGATTCTGCATCCATTGGTACCTCTCTCTTGATTCATGCACAGTGTAAGGTGCTGGCTACCTGACTTGCTTTCATTTCTAATTTGTTCACCTCTCGCTTCATCTTTGCTAATAAACAGAATCATTTCTTTCATAATTTGTTCCTTTGCACAAGAATATAGTGGATTCAATTCTTGCATCTGGAGAGGATTTCTCATTTCCCATGCTCCCTCCTGGTTAGCAACCTTCTGCCTTTCCAAACTCCTCTGCTTTAAGGAGCTCATAACTTCCATGAGGCTTGAGAGAGACAGTCTGGAGAGAAACATTCCTTTTCTCCTCCTTTCTTCTCCAGCAAGGGCTTGTGTTACTAGTGGGAGAGAAATCTTGCACTTTTAAAATGTAAATATTGGCACCTTATGCATACTAGAATTCAGCTTAAAATTGTATATGAATTATCTCTTTTATTCACAAAAACTTTATGAGGTAAGTACTGTTTCATGTGAGAGAACAACAAGTGTAAAGAGGTAAAATAAAGTACAATATTTGGTGATTGTTAGCTCAGTAATTCCAATCCTATTCTGACTCTAAAACTGAAAACTCTTTAATACTTTTCACTGAGCTTTTGATTTCCAATTAGGGATTGAGATGGTTTGGGACTAAGTTGTTATTTAATATAATTCAGTTTCTATCTCTGGTTAATCCTCATTCTACTGAGAACCCAGAAAATTTCCTTTTCTTTAGGCCTTGAACGTTGAAGTATTTATTTTTTTTCTTTGAGGTGCTGATTTTAGTGCTTTAATACTCTGACCTAAAGTTTTAAAATCTGGCCTAAACCGAGAATTGGCAAATGGACTCAGGGAAGGAAATCAAAGATAATTCAAGTAAAAAAAAAGACTATTTTTTTTTCCTCTAGAATTTTAATTAGCCTAGTCCTATTGTTCCAGAGATTAAAGGTTTTTAAAAATGTGACTTTTGTATGTCACCTGCTTTTTAAGTGTTTTGCCATGGGAGCATTGATATCTCATCACCTACTATATCTTTTTTACTCAAGAGAGATGCTTGTAACCTAGTCTTTAATGATATTTTTTTATTGGAGTTTCTTACCGCAACTACTCATTTAGCTGCTGCAATTGATCAATTATGGTGGCCACCTTCCAATTCTGAAGAGTTCATGAAAATATAGCTAATTAAAACTATTTTTGGTGAGACTGTTACTTAGTCTCCATCATTATATTAATTATAATTACTATTTTTTCCCCTTTTATGGAGGCAAATAAGAGGGAAGATAGAGGGAAAGGAAAGTCTGTGAAAAATAAAGATTTGTGACAAAACTGAATTCAATTATGTTACCTTTCAGAGTTACTGACAATCCTGAACTGAGCTACAAAAGTTTCTTCCATTATTCTACTAACCTTGCTCTTGGGGATAAAAGACAAAGAAGGGGGAAATTTACTTTAAAATTTGGAACTTATTTAGGAACCATATTCACAGTGAAAATGGTTGTTATATTTTGAGTTATATATCAGATGAACTTTCTCTGGGTTCTCTTAATGGTTTTACTTGGAAATTATTTACATACCATAAAAATTAATCCATTTTTAGTTTATGATTCAGTGATTTTTAGTCATTTATAGAGTTGTGTAATCATCACAATTCAGTTTTAGAACAATTTTGTCAACTCTAGAATTCCTTAAGGCTGATGATAGTTAATCCCCATTCCCCACACTCCAAACCCAGGCTTATTTGTACTTATTTCCAGACTAAGCTACTTTCTGCATCTATTGAGTTGTCTCTTCTGGACTTTGCAGTTCACGCCTGTTATAGTAGGTATTCATATTCTGTTTATTTATATCCCCAAAGACTATATCATTGTATGAATATGCCACATTTTGTCTGTTCACCAGGTGATAGACATTTGAATTAGTTCCACTTCTGACTGTTATAAGTAATGATGCTATGAACAGTCGTGGACAAGTATTTGAAAGGATCTGTATTTTAATTTCTTCTGGGTAGATATCTAAAAGAGGGAGTGCCAACTTTTTTCCAAAGAGACTGTACCATTTCCAGCCCTTCTATATGTGAGTATTCCCATTTATCCACAGCTTTGCTAGTGCTTTATCATTTTCCTAATAACAGAGTTATGGGAACTTTCCCCATGGTCCAGTGGTTAAGACTGCCCCTTCCACTGCAGAGGGGTGCAGGTTTAATCCCTGCTTGGAGAACTAAGATCTCACATGGCCCACTGTGCAGTAAAAAAAGAACAACCAAAAACCTTGCAGATGCATTTTCCTAACAGAATAATAGAATTTCTCTAATAACTGAGTAAGTGTTGCATGTGCTCATTAGTCATTTGTATATTTTTGTCATAAATGTCTATTTAAATCTTTTGCCCATTTGTTAATTGGGTTGCTTATGTTCTTACTATTGAATGTAATCTTCTGGCTTTGTGTTTTTTTTTTAATCAATACTTGCTTGTAAAAAGTCTTTTTCTGTATCTCATTTTCCCATTTTCTTAACCAAGTCTTTTGAAATGCAAATTTTTTGAAATTTGGAGAGGTCTAAATTATCCATTTTTAATTTTATGGACCTTGCCTTTTCTGTCTTAAGAAATTCTTGCCTATCATAAGGCCAAGAAAATTCTTCCCAGGTTTACTTCATGGTTTTATCATTTTAGCTCTTGAATTAGGATCTATTCATTCTGAAGTAATTTCTGTGTTTGTGGGAAAGGTCAAAATTCATCTTTCTGAAGCGGATATCTAAGTTTCAAAGCACTGTTTGTTGAAAAGACTTCCCTTTCTCTCACTGAATTACCTTGGCAGCTATCTAGGGAATAAATTCAGCATAAGTACAAAAGTTTATTTCCAAAGTCTCAATTCTATTCCATTTACATGTCTACCTTTACACTTGTCCCACATTATCTTTATTACTGTTCTTTTACATAAAGTTCTGAATTCAGAATTCAATTAGGAAGAGCATGTCTTCCTACTTTGCTGCTATTCTTCAGAACTTAAAAAAAAAAAAAAAACTATTCTAGGTTCTGCTTATTTCCATAAAAATTTTGGTATAAATGTTAAAAAATAGTAATTTTTTCAGTCCCATGAACATGGAATGCTTCTTTTGTTTAGATTTTCTTTAATTTTCTTCAACAATGCTATAGTTTTGAGTGTATGTCTTGCATTTCTCTGTTAAAAGTTGTACCCAAGTGTTTTAGTACTTTTGCTGATACTGTGAATGGAATTATTTTTGTTGGACTGTTTATTGCTCATCTGGAGGCAGGCAGTTAATTTTTGTGTACTGATTTTCTTTTCTGGTGAGAACGTCTAGTAACACATTGAACAGAACTTGTGAGAGTGGACATCATCACTTTGTTCCTACACTTGGAAGCGTTCAGTTTTTCATCATTATGCTTACCAGTAGATTTTTTTATAGACGCTCTTTATCAGGTTGAGGAAGTTCCCTTCTATTTCAAATTTGGTGAGAATTTTGTTTGTTTTTGTTAATCATGAATGGGTGTTGGATTTTGTCACATGCTTTTGTATTGCATCAATTGAGGTATTCATGTGGAATTTCTCCTTTATTCTATTAGCGTAATGTATTATATTGGTTGAGTTTCACACATTTGGCCAACATTTCATTTCTGGAATGAATTTCAGTGGGTTTTAATTTATAATCCTTTTTGTTTGTTGCTGGATTCATTTGATAGTAATTGTTTAAGGATTTTGTATCTTTAATTACTAGGGACATTGGTTTATAATTTCATTTCTTATACTGTCTTTGTCTAGCTTTGGTAGCAGAGTAATATCACACTCAGAGAATGATTTGGGTAAAGTTCCATCTTCTTTATTTCCTCAAAGAATGTGGAAATTCTTCTCTAAATGTCTAATAGAATTCACGAAGGATGCCATATTGGACTAAGCTTTTCTTTGAGGAAAAAGTTGCTTAATTACTAATTAAGTTTATGTGTTAAAGTCTTGATTCTTTTACTTCCACCTGCCCCCTACACTGGTTTATTTGTTTCTTGTTGTTATTGTTGGCTATTTTTTTGTTTGGTGACATGCTTTGACTAATTTGAATCTTCTTTCCTGAAATGATCATTGATGTCTCTTGTGTTTATTTATTTGTTTTAAATTCTCATGTTTATTTGTAAGTCTGACTTCTTAGGTGTCAACCCTGGGTCAGCCTGGCTTAATGATAAAGCAGTAAGTAAGTGTCATAAGTTGTATGTGAACACCTTGAGTTACGGTTTCTACCTTTTTGCTGAGGTATATGTGGGTTGGCATGTACATTCAAAGTCAAGGCAGTTTACAAATATTCCATGGTTTTTACCTTCTTCTAGCACAGGACATCATATTCGCTAGGGAAAAGTTGATAGTTAGAGACTGCTCAATCTTTCCTATGTGTACATATGCCCATATCCACGTGTCCAGACTCCCAAACTCCAAGGAATGTATGGTTGATTACCAAACTCCACTATGGCTGTCTCATTCTTCGGACTTTTCTGTTAGGTTTCCGGCTGTTCTGTCGCTTGACCAGCGAGTATCACAGCTGCAATACTGACCTTCCCTGAATGGTTGGGACCACTGAGATTATCATTGTTTTCAACAATGCCCCTGACCGTGGCGCTTTTTCAAGCTTTATGCCAAATTGGGTCAGCTCCCTCAAGTCAGTAAGTTTCATAGAACCTCCAAGTTACAAAATTTTCCAGAAGGAATGGATCATCACTATGTTAAAATGCTACTGAATCATTTACTGTTACTGAGATTCAATAGTTTTTCTTAAAGAAATACTTCACAATTTATCCTAAGCCATTTCTCAATTTCCAGATGCATGAAATGGTTGCTTTTTTGATAATTGTGCCTAGAGTTGCCATTTCTTTGAGGGTGAGAATCTTCCAAGCTCCACATTCTGATATTTGGAAGTTCTGCCTCCCTTCTCTGAGCTTTTGGAGTGTGTGCTTTTGTCAACAAATCAGCCCTAAAAACTGAAAGAAAAATCACCCTGAGTATCCTTGAGGATTCCCTGCTATCAGCCCACATCAGTATAAGAGTCAATGTTTATTAAACATTCATCTGTTTGAGTGTGCCATCTAGTTCTTGGGGGCAAAGAATATATGTACTATAATGACTGCAATCAAAGAAGTATTATTTACAATTCTCATTAAGAAACTCAAGGGCTAAGAATTGCACAAATGAGGACTAACCTACAGTGACTCACAGAATTGAAATTCAAACAACCCTAGTGTGTAACGTTCATCAGTTCAGTTCATTCGCTCAGTTGTGTCTGACTCTTTGTGACCCCATGAACTGCAGCATGGCAGGCTTCCCTGTCTATCACCAGCTTCTGGAACTTGCTCAAACCCATGTTCATCGAGTCAGTGATGTCATCCAGACAGCTCATCCTCTGTCGTGCCCTTCTCCTCCTGCCTTCCATCTTTCCCAGCATCAGGGTCTTTTCAAATGAGTCAGTTGTTTGCATCAGGTGGCCAAAGTATTGGAGTTTCAGCTTCAACGTCAGTCCTTCCAAGGAATATTCAGGACTGATTTTCTTTAGGATGGATTGGTTGGATCTCCTTGCAGTCCAAGGGATTTTCAAGAGTCTTCTCCAACACCACAGTTCAAAAGCATCAATTCTTCGGCACTCAGCTTTCTTCACAGTCCAACTCTCACATCCATACGTGACCACTGGAAAAACCATAGCTTTGATTAGGTGGATCTTTGTTGGTAAAATAATGTCTCTGCTTTATAATGTACTGTCTTGGTTGGTCATAGCTTTCCTTCCAAGGAGTAAGCGTCTTTTAATTTCATGGCTGCAGTCATCATCTGCAGTGATTTTGGAGCCCAAGAAAATAAAAATCAGTCACTGTTTCCATTGTTTCCCCATCTATTTGCCATGAAGTGATGGGTCCAGATGCCGTGATCTTAGTTTTTTGAATATTGAGTTTTAAGCCAATTTTTTCACACTCCTCTTTCATTTTCATCAAGAGGCTATTTATTCTTCTTTGCTTTCTGCCATATGGGTGGTGTCATCTGCATATCTGAGGTTATTGATATTTCTCCCAGCAGTCGTGATTCCAGCTTGTGCTTCCTCCAGCCCAGCATTTCTCATGCAGCATTTAACTCTGCATATAAATTAAGTAAGCAGGGTGACAGTATACAGCCTTGACATATTCCTTTCCTGATTTGGAACCAGTCTGTTGTTCCTAGTTTGGTTCTAACTGTTGCTTCTTGACCTGCATACATATTTCTCAGGAGGCAGGTAAGGTGGTCTGGTTTTCCTATCTCTTTAAGAATAATGTTCACACTGGTCAACAATATGGAACATGCCAGCAAAAGAGATGAATAATATGTGGTGAATTACATTAGCTGTAATCATTTTCAGTGATTTATAGCACAGGGAACTCTACTCAATATTCTATAATAACCTACATAGGAAAAGAATCCTACAAAAAAGAGTGGATACATATATATGTATAACTGACTTCACTTTGCTGTACATGTGAAACTAATACAACATTGTAAATCAACTATATGCTAATAAAATTTTTTTTTAAAGGGCAGTGATATAGAATCTTTGTGGGTTTTATACATTTGCAATCCTGTGATCTTATTAGAAGGAT
Source organism: Cephalophus harveyi (assembly GCA_006410635.1). Lineage (NCBI taxonomy): Eukaryota > Metazoa > Chordata > Mammalia > Artiodactyla > Bovidae > Cephalophus > Cephalophus harveyi. The sequence continues at coordinate 43,605 of SJYT01008005.1, forward strand.
ATGACAAAGACAATCAAATTATTTATTTTCATTGAATAAGTATTTACTGGCTGCTCACTCTGTTCTAGACCCTGAGGTCACATGGGAACAAAAAACTGGTCCCTGTCTTCAAGGAAATTGAAACCTACACCTAAATTTATTATGCAGTCATTGAAATGACTATAGATACATGAGAGAATGTGAACGAGTTGATAAATAAGGTATCAAATTGCTGCTGCTGCCAAGTTGCTTCAGTCGTGTCCGACTCTGTGCGACCCCAGAGATGGCAGCCCACCAGACTCCCCCGTCCCTGGGATTCTCCAGGCAAGAACACTGGAGTGGGTTGCCATTTCCTTCTCCAATGCATGAAAGTGGAAAGTGAAAGTGAAATCACTGAGTTGTGTCTGACCCTGAGCAACCCCATGGACTGCAGCCTACCAGGCTCCTCCGTCCATGGGATTTTCCAGGCAAGAATACTGGAGTGGGGTGCCATTGCCTTCTCCAAGGTATCGAATTATGACACCCCAAATTTTTTTTGGTAATAAAATTTGGACACACAATTTTGCAGTTGTGCTTAGAACTGATTCTCAAGTATGCTTGCTTTAGGATGGTGTGAAAGTGAAAGTCCTTCAACTGTATCCAACTCTTTGCAACCCCATGAACTGTAGCCTGCCAGGTTCCTCTGTCCATGGGATTTCCCAGGTAAATCTACTGGAGTGAGTTTCCATTTCTTCCTCCAGGGGATCTTCCCAACCCAGGGATCGAACCCAGGTCTCCTCCACTGCAGGAGGATGCTTTACCATCTGAGCCACTAGGGAAATCCTAGAATGCTGCACCTGGCCTTACAGTATAGTTTAATTCCCAACATTTTACAACTGTGGAAACTGAAGCTTAGATAGATTAAATAACCTGCCATACAATTAGTAATTCATAGAACTGCAATTAGACACCAGGGCTCCTCTTCACATGAAGCATAAGCAGATCTTATCTATTAATACTATATAATCCCAGGTCCTGAACATTCACAGCTCAGCCTCATATCAGTTGTCTGACTGATAGTCGTCAGTCTCTGGACACTGCACTTTTAATGGTGACATTGACAATAACTAAATCACTGAAGTGTGTTGAATAATAAATATAATGGGCTTTAGTTTTGTATTACTACATAACACATTGTCACAAACCTATGGTTTAAAATATCACCCATTTATTATCTCAGAGTTCTGTAGACAAAAGATGCAGCATGATGGCTGGGTTCTTTGCTTAAAATCACCAAGGCTAAAATCAAAGAGTTGGCCAAATTTTATTTCTTTTTGAATACTCTGGTGTCGGGAGGGGGACCCACTACCAAGTGCATTCAGGTTGTTAGAAGAATTTAGTTGTGGTTGCAAAACTGAGGACCCTGTTTACTTGACAGGCGGCCCCTTCATCTTCTAGCAAGCCATGGCCTCTTGAATCCCTCCCGTGCTACAAATCTTGCCGACTTTCCTTTCACCTTCCTCTTCTGCCCCACAGGTTCACTGGATCACACTGAGCCCAAATGGATAAGCCAGGATAGTCTCCCAACTTTAATTAAAGTCAGCTGATTAGTAACTTAATTATATCTGCAAAGTCCTTTTTCACCTTGGAAGGCAAACACACGCGTAGTTGTGTAGAATGGGGGAACTTCTTGGGAGAAGATTCGTAACTCTGCCTATCCCAGAATGCTGATTTGATTTAAGCCCCATAGCAAGGGCTCATCAGTTTCTATGAGGATGATAGAAATGCTAAGCCATCCTTTTGTTCACTTGTCCTCTGCCTTTTAAAGGGATGGTTACAGACGGAAATGGAGGCAATCCCCTTCTTAAACAAACTGTCTTTCTCTCCATTTAAAAATTTGAACCTTGGAGTAAAGGCATCTATGAAGGCAGTTAATGCTGTTTGGAAAAAGTAGTCCATAAGGATCGCTTCCAGAAAGGGGGAACCTGGAAACTAAAAATGGCCTGTCCTCCTTTAACGGTGGACCTTAGTGACTTTTTTTAAGTCCCAGCATAAGAGTGGAGAGTGGAGTGAGACTTCCCTGACCCAGGGGTTAGGACTCCGCACTTTCACTTCATGGGGCCTGGACTCAATCCCCGGTCAGGAAGCTAAGATCCCACATGCTGCAGGCAGTGTGGTCAAAAAAAAAAAAAAAAAAAAAAAAAATGGAAAGAGAAAAAGTGTTAAATAAAATACACAAATATAGAACTGTAGACTGCAAAAAATCTAATATGAAAAAGTAAAGTAATCAATAACACTAATTGAGAGACCTACACCACATTAAGAAATCGGGAAATCTTACAGAGAATATAGATGTGGGTGAAACGACTATTGGTCAAAGAGACTGTGGCTCGGTAGAAACTGATAGGAGACAAAGTGGCTGCGGAATAGCAAATGGAAAGCTCAGCAGTGTAGGCTGAGACTGCAGTGAGACCTGACTAGCCACACTGGATTTTTAAGGCTATACAGGGACTGAGGTGAAGGTTGCGTGCTCGCTTAGTTGCTAAGTTGTGTCTGACTCTTTGTGACCCCATGGACTATAGCCTACCAGGCTCCTCTGTCCAGGCAAGAATACTGGAGGGGGTTGCCATTTCCTTTTCCACAGGATCTTCCAGACCCAGGGATCGAACCCACATCTCCAGCATTGGCAGGCTGGTCTTTACCACTGAGCCACCAGGGAAGCCATATATGTATATATGTGTATATATACACACACACACACACACACATACGTACATACATATATGTAGCAAGCATTGTAAATCAGTTGAGTTCAGTAGCTCAGTTGTGTCCAACTCTTTGTGACACAATGAACTGCAGCATGCCAGGCCTGCCTGTCCATCACCAACTCCCTGAGTTTACTCAAACTCAAGTCCATTGACAGAAAAGGCAATGGCAGCCCACTCCAGTACTCTTGCCTGGAAAATCTCATGGATGGGGAAGACTGGTAGGCTGAAGTCCATGGGGTCGCTAAAAGTTGGACGCGACTGAGCAACTTGACATTCGCTTTTCACTTTCATGAATTGGAGAAGGAATGGCAACCCACTCCAGTGTTCTTGCCTGGAGAATCCAGGGACAGGGGAGCCTGGTGGGCTGCCATCTATGGGGTCACACAGAGTTGGACACGACTGAAGTGACTTAGCAGCAGCAACAGCATGTCCATTGAGTCAGTGATGCCATCCAACCATCTCATCCTCTGTCGTCCCCTTCTCCTCCCGCCTTCAATCTTTCCCAGCATCGGGTCTTTTCAAATGAGTCAGTTCTTCGCATCAGGTGGCCAAAGTATTGGAATTTCAGCTTCAGCATCAGTCCTTCCAATGAATATTCAGGACTGATTTCCTTTAGGATGGACTGGTTGGATCTCCTTGCAGTCCAAGGGACTCTCAAGAGTCTTCTCCAACAACACAGTTCAAAAGCATCAATTCTTCAGCACTCAGCTTTCTTTATAGTCCAACTCTCAAATCTGTACATGACTACTGGAAAAACCATAGCTTTGACTATGGACTTTTGTTGGCAAAGTAATGTCTCTGTTTTTTAATATACTGTCTAGTTTGGTCATAACTTTTCTTCCAAGGGCAAGCATATTGTAAATCAATTATATTCCAATTAAAAATAAATAATAAAAAATAAAATAAAAATAAACTGAAGAAATCAAATTGTGTCCATACACTGTAAGGCTAAAAATAAAAAAGAACTGAATACCAACACTGTAATCCAGTTGGTAGATTTCTTCTCATAGAAATATGACTTAGCAATTGTTATACTACTTACATATGTACTAGTGTTGAATATATAAGCAAGTGGATTGTGGAGATGACTTTCTCAGTGTAAAAGAGGGAACATTGGGACTATACACTATCTTTGGAAAACTTTTGTAGATCTACTTTTGAAAATAAAGAGGTTTGAAAATAGCTCTTGATCACTGTCTAGGATGCATTTTCCAGCTTTGTTCTTCTATAAGGACTGTTAAACTGATGTTCTATTTTATAATTTTTATTTGGAAAGAGTTTGCTCCATAAGAACATGTAAAAATAATGCAGAAACTCATGACGTTCCCTTCTCCATGTTTCCTCCAATAATAATATCCTGCATAACCATAATACATTATCAAAAGCATGAAGTTGATTTTAGTAAAATATTTACTCAAAAACAGACATTGTTAAGATCTCACCAGTTTTTTCATGCACTTGTTTTGGGGGGCTGAGGTAATTATGCTCCTATGAAACGTGATCTCATGTAGAGTCGTGTAAACTTCGGCACAATCAGGAAATACAAGGTGCCCCATCACCGCGAAGTCACCTCCTGTCATTGCCCATTAGTAGTTACACCCACCCTCCTGCTTTAGCACCTGGATTTTTCTTAGCTGCTTTGCATCACTATAGTTTTGTCAGGCTGAGAATGTCATGAAAATAAAATCATAAACTATGTTACCATTTGAGTTTATCCTTCTTCAGTTAGGGTAATGCCCTTGAAATCTGTTGAAGTTATTGTGTTTTGTACATTTCTTTTTATTCCTGAGTGAAATGCCATTGTATGGCTATACTGTGGTGTCTTTATCTGTTCACCTACTGAAGGGACATTTGGGATACATCTAGTTTAGGTTGTTACAAACAGATGTAATAAAAATTCATGAACCACTCTGTGTGTGAATAAAAGTTTCCCTTCTCTAGGATAAATCCACAACAGTGGGATTGCTTAATGACATGTTGTTGTTGCTGTTGTTTAGTCCCTAAGTCGTGTCCAACTTGTTTGTAACCCCCAAGGACTATAGCCTGCCAGACTCCCCTGTCCATGAGATTTCCCAGGCAAGAATACTTGAGTGGGTTGTCATTTTCTTCTTTAGGAGATCTTCCCGATCCAGGGATCTAACTGACATCTCTTGTATTGGCAGGCAGATTCTTTACCATTGAGCCAGCAGGAAAGCCCAATCATATATTGAGTATATGTTTAATTTTATAAGAAATTTCCAAACTGTTTTCCAAGTGGCTGTGACATTTTGTGTATTACTCAGCAATGTAAGAGAGATCTATTTGCTCCATATCTTTGGCAGCATCTGGTGTTTCCAATAGTTAATAAAATCGATTCAAATAAGTAAGCGGTGATATCTCACAATTGCTTTACCTTCTGTTTCTCTGGTGCCTAACGGTGGCACGTAGAGTTTGAAGTGTTCATTCTCCATTCCTTTGTCCTCTGTGATAAAGTGCCTTTCAAGTCTTTTGCTGATTTTCTGACTGGACCGATTGTTTTCTGACTGGACCGATTGTTTCCTGACTGTTGAGTTTAGAGAATTCATTTTCCCTGGATACAAGTCCTTCAGGAGATACTGTATGTGGTTTGAAAATATTTCCTTCCATTCTATGGCTTTTCTTTCTTTCTTTTTTGAAAATAAACAGCTTTATTAAAATAGGAATATTCAGAGTATACTACATTAATTAAAAAGCTTTCTACATCTCCTAAGAAAATAATTTGCAGTGTGAGTTTTTTTCTTAAACAAGTTCATTATATCTGTTTAATGGATGATGCCTTGATTTCACGGCTAAGAACTTTGTGCCTAAGTCGTGAATATTTTATCCTATGTTTTCTTCTAAAAGTGTTATAGATTTATGTTTTATATTTATATCCACAATGAACTTTGAGTTAATTTCTATTAGATATAATATTTAAATCAAATGTCATTGTTTTTGTTTATGAATGTCCAGTTATTACAACACCATTTACTGAATAATCTATTTTTCTTGATTTAATGGCCTTTGCAATTTTGTCAAAATTCAGCTGTACATCTGTAATTTTATATGTGGGACATTTATTCTGTTCCATGGGTCTGTGTGTCTTCTTCTGCCAATATGATGCTGCACTGATTAACTGCTCCTCTATAGTCTCTTGTGGGCTTCCCTGGTGGCTCAGAGGTTAAAGCATCTGCCTCCAATGTGGGAGACCCAGGTTTGATCCCTGGGTCGGGAAGATCCCCTGGAGAAGGAAATGGCAGTCCACTCCGGTATTCTTGCCTGGAGAATCCCACGGATGGAGAAGCCTAGTAGGTTACAGTCGGACACGACTGAGCGACTTCACCTATCACCACCTACAGTCTCTTAAAATTAAACTTTGTATCATAATTTCTATAAAGAACATTTGAACTGATTACCATTTTCGCAAAAATGTATGAGAATGTTTATTTCATTCTACTCTTTCAAACATTGAGCATTACTGAGTTTTTAAAATGTTGCTAATTATGAATTGGGCTTCCCAGGTGGCATAAATGGTAAAGAACCTGCCTGCCAAAGCAGGAATCATAACAGATGTGGGTTCAATCCCTGGGCCAGGAAGATTCCCCAGAGGAGGGCATGGCAACCCACTGCAGTATTCTTGCCTGGAGAATTACATGGACAGAGGAACCCGGTAGGCTACAGTCCATGAGGTCTCAAAGCATTCAACATGACTGAAGCGACTTTTGAATTAATGTTTTGTCTTTTCTATAAATGGCAAACTTTGTGTTTAGTATACAAAATGTTTTCATATTTGTTATTTATTTCACATATTTATTAAATATCATACAAATACAGGAAAATTCAAAAATTATTGTGAATAATAATGTTTGCAAAATGACTAAACCTATGGTACTAGCACTAAGATCAAGAAATAAACTATTACTAGGACAAATTAGTGGTTACCAGTGGGGAGCGGGAAGGGAGGAAGGGCAATATAGTGGTAGAGGAATAAAAGGTACAAACTATTATGTATAAAATAAGCTATATGGATATATTATACAATACAGGGAATATGGCTAATATTCCATAATAACTATAAATGGAGTGTAATCTTTAAAAATTGTGAATCGTTATATTATACATCTATAACATATAATATTGTACAGCAACTATAACTCAATTAAAAACATTACTAAGACCCTAAGACTTTTCTCATTTACCTAATCAGTTACTATACCATCCTCAAAAGGATCCTCAAAAGGACTCTCCTTTTCAAGCCATAGATTAATCTTACTGTTTTTTAATCTTTTATAAAGAATTGTGTGATGTGTCTATTTTTTCCAGTGAATATTATATTTCTGAGATTCGTATGTTTTCCACGTGGTTGTAATTCATGCATTCTTATAGTGTTTCCTTATACAAAGCCACACAATTTCTTTATTTGTATTGCTGTACATGAGTATTGCGTTATTTCTATTTGTTGACTGGATAGTAGTCCTCAAAATGTTTATGACTGTAAATTTACTAATTTTTTAAAGTTTCTTCCACTGCTTTTATGGTTCACTAGTTTTTTGCAATTTGAAAATTATGATCAGATTCACCTATACTTTTCTAGCTGTTCAAAATGGTTTTATCTTAAATATTTAAGTATTAAATATAGCCAGAGTTAGTTGTTAGTTTTGTGTTATGGACATAACTATGTTTTTCATCCAAATAGTTAAATGATTAATTTACCTTGAACTTTTGATCTTTTGTGAAAGCTTTGATCTGATAAATTATTAATAGATGTCTGTATTTACATGTGATTTCTCAATTTAAATATTTACATTGATTGTAAGCCAAAGCATTAAAGTTTAATTAGAAGGATGAAAAGACTGTTTAACATTTGATTGATCCTAAATTTAATTGAGATAAGTAAAAAATATACACTATAAAGAACTCAAGACATTTACAATTTATGTTGTATGCTTTTTGTTTTTCCTTTATCATTCAGGCTAACAATGCAGACCATCATTTTAGTTTTTGAAATTTCAAAGTGTTCATCAAATTCATGACAACTAATCCAAGCACAGTTTACTGATTTTGTTAATGTTATAGTTAACATTTGTATTAGAAATACATATGAATATGTATATTAAAATATCTCTCTAGTTAGTAGATTTTTTAATATGATTCTTTTGTAAATTGTACTCCTCATTTATATCCCTGATGAACTTAAAGGAAAATATCTCATCTTCCTTTGGAATACTCTGTCAGATCTTTCATTTTTCTGCATTGTCAAGTGATGCTGCCAGTTTCCAACCATACCTAGTAGGACAAGCACATGTGTGTAGTTTCATGTAACCACCAGCACAATCAGGGTACAAACTGATTCCTCAACAGGAAGAAACACTTCCTGTGTCACACACTTTGTGTCACCCATTAGTATTCACAACCACTCCCCAAATTTAACACCTGGAGATCACTGATCTTTGCATGAAATGTTCCCTTGGTATCTCTAATTTTCTTGAAGAGATTTCTAGTCTTTCCCATTCTGTTGTTTTCCTCTATTTCTTTTGCATTGATCACTGAGGAACGCTTTCTTATCTCTCCTTGCTAGTCTTTGGAACTCTGCATTCAAAAGGGATTATCTTTCCTTTTCTCCTCTGCTTTTCGCTTCTCTTCCTTTCACAGCTATTTGTGAGGCCTCCTCAGACAGCCATTTTGCTTTTTTGCATTTCTTTTCCATGGGGATGGTCTTGATCCCTGTCTCCTGTACAATGTCACAAACCTCATTCCGTAGTTCATCAGGTACTCTATCAGATCTAGTCCCTTAAATCTATTTCTCACTTCCACTGTATAATCATAAGGGATTTGATATAGGTCATACCTGAATGGTCTAGTGTTTTTCCCTACTTTCTTCAATTTAAGTCTGAATTTGGCGATAAGGAGTTCATGTATTGCTGAAGCTTGGCTTAGGGAATTTTGAGCGTTACTTTATTAGTGTGTGAGATGAGTGCAATTGTATGGTAGTTTGAGCATTCTTTGCGATTACCTTTCTTTGGGATTGGAATGAAAACTGACCTTTTCGAGTCCTGTGGCCACTACTGAGTTTTCCAAATTTGCTGGCATATTGAGTGCAGCACTTTCACAGCATCATCTTTCACGATTTGAAATAGCTCAACTGGAATTCCATTACCTCCACCAGCTTTGTTTGTAGTGATGCTTTCTAAGGCCCACTTGACTTCACATTCCAGGATGTCTGGCTCTAGGTGAGTGATTACACCATCATGATTATCTGGGTTGTGAAAATCTTTTTTGTACAGTTCTTCTGTGTATTCTTGCCACCTCTTCTTAATATCTTCTGCTTCTGTTAGGTCCATACCATTTCTGTCCTTTATCGCACATGCTAGTAAAGTAATGCTCAATATTCTCCAAGCCAGGCTTCAGCAATATGTGAACTGTGAACTTCCAGATGTTAAGGCTGGTTTTAGAAAAGGCAGAGGAGCCAGAGATCAAATTGCCAACATATGCTGGATTATCGAAAAAGCAAGAAAGTTCCAGAAAAACATCTGTTTCTGCTTTATTGACTATGCCAAAGCCTTTGACTGTGTGGATCACAAGAAACTGTGGAAAATTCTGAAAGGGACGGACCTTTCCGGGAACAGGACCAAACCGCCTGACCTGCCTCTTGAGAAACCTATATGCAGGTCAGGAAGCAAAAGTTAGAACTGGACATGGAACAACAGACTGGTTCCAAATAGGAAAAGGAGTACAACAAGGCTGTATATTGTCACCCTGCTTATTTAACTTATATGCAGAGTACATCATGAGAAACGCTGGGCTGGAAGAAGCACAAGTTGGAATCAAGATTGCCAGGAGAAATATCAGTAATATCAGATATGCAGATGACACTACTCTTATGGCAGCAAGTGAAGAGGAACTAAAAAGCCTCTTAATGAAAGTGAAAGAGGAGAGTGAAAAAGTTGGCTTAAAGCTCAACATTCAGAAAACGAAGATCATGGCATCAGGTCCCATTATTTCATGAGAAAGAGATGAGGAAACAGTGGAAACAGTGACAGACTTTATTTTTTGGGCTCCAAAATCACTGCGGATTGTGATTGCAGCCATGAATAAAAAGATGCTTACTCCTTGGAAGGAAAATTATGACCAACCTAGATAGCATATTAAAAAGCATAGATATTACTTTGCCCACAAAGGTCCGTCTAGTCAAGGCTAGTAAGTATAGTTTCTTTTTGTTCTGGATTTCTCAGATAGACAAGATTCCACCATTGGACATCTTTACTATCTTTTAAAAATCGTGTTCAGGGGAGCTATTACATCATTTTAATACCAAATCAGCCTTTGCAGCCTACTGTCTGTGTCTACAGGAAAACAGCAATGTAGACAAAAGAATCCCAAAGATTTACTTTTGAAAACTTTGTTAAGGTAAGCCCGTTTCTTTTCCTGCTTCTTCCATCTGAAAACATACATCTTATTGTCTATTTTAAGGTCTGTGAATAGCAATTTTAACTATCTACAACAGGACAGCACCTGAATATAATCTTTTAAATGAGTGACAGCCCTGTCCAACATTGCACAAGCCTCTTGCATCAATCTATTCTCCTCAGTGCTGGAATGAACATTCCATAGCTGCCATATAAGACCTACCCGAAGTCCATGACAGAGTCCAAAACCTTCACCCATCCTGAACATTAACTATTCTGGAACACTTGGAGGATCTAGCTTTGAATCTGGCTAGTTTGTTAGACTGTTTGTGATTATCTTATACTCTGGTAAAAGTATTTCCTGTACAATTGCTTCTGCAACCTTGACAATCCCCAGAGTGTTCCTCATGAGGACAAAAAAGCCACTGGATGGCAGATTTAGTAGACAGACAATTGTTTTCAGTCTCTAAGTTGTATCCAACTCTTTGCGACCCAATGGACTACAGTATGTCAGCTTCCCTATTCTTCACTATCTCCCAGAGTTTGCTCAGATTCATGTCCACTGAGTCAGTGACACCATCCAACCAGCTCACCCTCTGTCACCCTCTTCTCCTCCTGCCCTCAGTCTTTCCCAGCATCAGGAACTCTTCCAATGAGTTGACTTTTTGCAACAAGTGACCAAAGTATTGGAGCTTCAGCTTCAGCATCAGTCCTTCAAGTGAATATTCAGGGTTGATTTCCTTTAAGATTGACTGGTTTAATCTCCTTGCAGACAAAGAGATTCTCAAAAGTCTTCTCCAGCACCACAATACAAAAGTGTCAATTCTTTGGTGCCCTGCCTTCTTAATGGTCCAGCTCTCACATCCATACATGACTACTGGAAAAACCATAGCTTTGACTATATAGACCTTTGTTGGCAAAGTGATGTCTCTGGTTTTAATATGTTGTCTAGGTTTGTCATAGCTTTTCTTCCAAGGAGCAAACATCTTTAATTTTAGGGCTGTAATCACTGTCTGCAGTGATTTTGGAGACCAAGAAAATGAAATATGTTACTGTTTCCACTTTTTCCCCATCTATTTGCCATGAAGTTGTGGGATCAGATGCCATAATCTTAGTTTTTTAAATGTTGAGCTTTAAGCCAGCTTTTCCACTCTCTTCTATCACCTTCATCAAGAGGTTCTTTAGTTCCTCTTTCCTTTCTGCCTTTAGAGTGGCATCATCTGCATATCTGAGGTTGTTCATATTTCTCCAAGCAATCTTGAGTCCAGCTTATGATTCATGCAGCCTGGCATTTCCCCTGATATACTCTGCATAAATGTTAAATAAGCAGGGTGACAATATACAGACCTGTCATACACCTTTCCCAGTTTTGAACCAGGCCATTGTTACATGTCCAGTTCTAACTAGAGTGACATTCTATCTTTTATGTCCATTTTATCTTTATGATTACCACTTTCCCATCTTCCAAAAATATGTTCTCCAGGTTTGAGAATTTGGCTACACGCCAACATTGCTTCATAAACATGTTGCTTAATAAATAAATTTACAGTTACCTTTTACATCTAGAAACTGCTCCATGAAATCCCCTATGTTGTCTGGAGCTTCTAATGTAGCTGCCGAATTTGAAAAATGAGAGCGTGAGATCAAAACATCCTTGGGGTTTCTATAGATGTGAATAATCTGCAGGAGGAATAGTGAAATAATTTTAATAATTCTTGGTTATCTTTACAGGGTTTTGAAAGCCTACATAACATTGTTACATCAATGAATAACAATTTCTTAATATTTCATGCAGTATATTATACACAGAAATTTATTTTTCCCTATTTTTTGCTATTTCAAAGACTGTTGTAATAAATAACTTTACTCATATGATATTTCATACCGTGCAAGCATACAGGACTAATTCCTAAAAATGAAACTATTTATTTGTAAGTTTAATTAGTACTGGAAATTACC
>SJYT01008006.1:1318-47127 GCA_006410635.1 Cephalophus harveyi
GCCCACTGCAATGATCCTGGTGTCAGGTAATAGGAAGTACCATTGGGGGCAGCAGTATGAAGGGACATTGTGGAAAGAGAGTCAGTTAACCTTCACCTGTGATACAGGAGGAGACAGAAAGCAAGGGAGAGTGAGGAGCCCAGGATGACTCAGAGCTTTTGTGCCTGAAGATAGAGCATTGGCAATCCCATCCACAGAAATAGGGAAATTAAGAGGCGCTGGGGGGCGGGGGGCGAGGGGGGGGAATATGTATGGCTGAGCCCCTTTGCTGTTCCGCTAAAACTATCACAACATTGTTTGTTAATTGGCTATACCCCATTACATCTTGTAATGTTTAAAAGTTTTTCAAAAAGGAGCTAGCAGACAACAGGATGAAGTTCCTCACGGATATGGTGCAGGTATTATCAGGCCTCCCAGTGGAGACAGCGTTTATAAATACGGATCTTAGTTCCAAAAGATGTGTCAGCCATACATACATGGGTCTGGATGCGATGGATTTTCAAAAAGGAGCTAGCAGACAACAGGATGAAGTTCCTCACGGATATGGTGCAGGTATTATCAGGCCTCCCAGTGGAGACAGCGTTTATAAATACGGATCTTAGTTCCAAAAGATGTGTCAGCCATACATACATGGGTCTGGATGCGATGGCCAAAGAGAAGAATATAGACAGACAGTGGGCCTGGTGACAGAAAATTGTAGAAAACCTCCATTTGGCAGCAGAGGAAAGAAGGACAAATCGGAAGAGAAGAGAGGGCAGAAGAAAAGGTCCTGGAGGAGGCAGGAACTCAGATGGTCAGGGAGAAACATCACAAGGCCAAGGGGAATGATCCCTTAGGCCAAGGAGAAGGCAAGGTGAAGGGTGAAAGCGAGTAGGCACAAATCACCGTCAGAAAAGCAACGTCACCAAAGTAAGATGGGAGACCCAGAAGCGGGGGTGTAAAACTACTCATCCAAGAAGGCCAACAGTGAAGGGAAGGCAAGAGGTGGAGAGTACGTGGCAACCTGCGATGAGAAGAGGGGAATTTTAGGCTATCAGATAAGCAGAGAAGGGCAGGCGAGGGGGGAGATAAAGGATGCTAAAAAGAGCCCTGTCAGGGATTTTTCCCTTTTTTGGTCACATGGCCCACTTGAAATCTGATATAAGATCCATACCCTCTCCCTGAAAAGTGCACACAGCCAATTGCGCACACAGTTCCAGGAGGTCAGGGCCCCCCTCGGGCAGCCTTTGCTCCTCGCTTGAATCCGTGAGTTGTAAGGACTCTGGGGCAGCATCACATTAAGGTCCTGGAGGAGCTGGGCAGACGTGAAGCAGAGACTTCAGGGAGAGACTGGGTTTCCTGTGTTTGACACATGGCAGGCACAGAGGCTTAAAAGAAAATCAGATACTAGAATGTCCCATACAACATTCGCAACTATAGACAGCATAGACGAGACAGGCTGAATGAGACATTTGGAAAGAAAATGGTAGAATTAAGTGTTTCTTCCCAGATACAAAAAAAAATGTTAGTTGTGAAGTGCCTTTTCCCAAAGACAGGTTTTAAGTAACATAAATGTCCAAGACTAAGGTAATGGCTATATAAATTGCAGTTCACTCATTTAAGTGGACTATGATAAAGCCATTTAAGTGATAATTATAATAGTTGGTAATCACATTAGGATATGTTTATGATGTAGTGTTAAGTGAAGACAAAAGAATTTAAAGCAGTTAGGGCTTCCCTGGTGGCTCAGAGGTTAAAGCGTCTGCCTCTAAGGCGGGAGACCCAGGTTCGATCCCTGGGTCGGGAAGATCCCCTGGAGAAGGAAATGGCAATCCACTCCAGTACTCTTGCCTGGAGAATCCCACGGACGGAGAAGCCTAGTAGGTTACAGTCCACGGGGTCGCAAAGAGTCGGACACGACTGAGCGACTGAACTGAACTGAACTGAACTGAACCCTATGATTGCATATGTTAAATGTTTATGTATGTATTATATATCACTGTATTTTATGTAAACATTTTAACTATTTTGTTTATTATATATATAAATGTTTATATGTGTACATACACACACACACACACACATATGCACACACAACTAACCAGACTAGTGGACTCCTGAGTCATTTTTTTAATATTATATTCAAATTCCCTTTTTTATTATGTGTAATTTTTTAAAATTAAAGATGGTATTGCTTTCTTTTATCTCTGACTTGACAGGCTATATTTTAATAATATAATGTGATATAATAAGTTGAATGTGACTTCTCCCAGATTTACCTTCAAGCCTCCCAAAATATGAAAGATTCTCTCACATAATCTTTTTTTTAAAGGTGGTTTTAGTATTTTTAAAGTCTTTTTATTGTATTTATTACAATATTGCTTCTGTTTTATGTTTTGAGTGTTTGGCCAGGAGGCATGTGGGATCTTAGCTCCCAGACCAGGGATCTAACCCAAACCCCCTGCAATGGAAGGTGAAGTCTTAACCAGTTGGCCACCAGGGAAGTCCCTCTTAGTAATCTCTTCTGACCTAACACATTTAGGTCATCCTACTGAAGCGACTTAGCAGCAGCAGCAGCATGCCCATACTGTGTCTCAGTGTAAGCTTTAAATTCTGATTTTATATCCAAAATTAAACACTGATGGACTCTGGTATAGATTTCTGAGAAATAAGGATGAGTCCTGGGCTGAGAAGAATGCTTTGCCCTTCTCAGGAAATAAACCAGGTGCCCTCCGGGGTATTTCCCACCTTGCCTAGGGTTCTATTTTCTTTGCTCACTATGGAGTTTTGAAGAAAGAGGAAAGCACTAGAATCAGACCTATTATTTAAGAAACGGTCCAAACTAAACAGCATCTCTACCTACAAAGCTCATTGTGTAGGTCCAAGCTGTATGCAAATCTTTAAGGTAAAAGCTGCTCTGGAGCAGGTAATATCACAAGGTTGATGGCAGAGAGACCAGAGAGGGGTTCACAGAGGCTTTCCTCGGAAAACTTCCAGGAGATTCTCAAATGACCTGTTTGTCAGGCAGATAAAGGGTATGAGGCATGGGCTCTTTTCGGGTAAGAAGCTGTAAAAATGTCCAAGGAAGGATACTCGTCTTTAGCATCCAGCCTTTCCTGGAAGCAGTTCCCCCTGCTGGGGACCTGGTGGCCTGGAGGGAGCAAGCACTTTGCTTTCTTACTTTACAAGATTTTGCAGAACTGCTCCTCGGCTCAGCTTTAGAAAGAGCGAGGCCTCCTGGGCAGAAGGAGGGACAGAGGAGGCCTGTTTGGGGACTGCCTGCTGGGAAGATTGGAGCACGTACTAGAACTGCAGGCTTTCCTAAAGGCTTCATAGCAGAAGACGAAAACAGCGAGTCCACCCCTTTCAGGAACCCGGGAGATGGACGCCTCCTCCACAAGCTGGCATTTTTCAGCCATTG
Source organism: Cephalophus harveyi (assembly GCA_006410635.1). Lineage (NCBI taxonomy): Eukaryota > Metazoa > Chordata > Mammalia > Artiodactyla > Bovidae > Cephalophus > Cephalophus harveyi. The sequence continues at coordinate 4,719 of SJYT01008006.1, forward strand.
TTTGCGTTTATTTCTCAGCTTAATCTCATCTTTCATGGCCTCCCATTTGTTTTTCAAAATCGAATCTTTCTGCTCTAGCCTCTAATGCTACCTTAAAGAGCACAGAGAATTCTTGGTAGAAGGCCACCTCCTGAAAACAGAGATTTTATCTCCAGCCTCTTCCAGGAGACCAGAAACTATCACTTGCCTGGAAATAAAAATCTTTCAGCTTCCATGTACTTGAGCCTGTCCATTTGCTGTCTAGTCAAATGATAAAATATTTTTATAAGCAGTGGAAACTACAGAAAACAGTGAGTGATAAGGACCACTGTTTTATTTCCTTTTTCTTCAGATAGTTTTTAAGTTCATACCTTTGCCAAAGTTTTATCGGCTGAGTTGGAACAGCCTCTGTGGTTGTCACAGACTTAGGGGTCAACCCCACAGGAAGCATGGAAACCCCAGAGGCCTGCCTGCAGAAAAAAAGCACAGGTTCCATCAGGCATGTCGTGTTTGTCTGTCCCTAGAGCACCCCCAGGAACAGGCAGCTCGAATTGTCCCACAATGTAATTTGCTTTATTCCCCAAGGAGATCCAACCATCCCCTTTCCCTTAATGTCATCCGGCTTCACAGTCAATTAGTCATCAAATCCTATTTGTTTTCTGTCCTTGATATCTTCAACCACAATCCTCTTCTCACCATCCCCTCTGCCACGCCCTAGTTTGTTATAAGGAGAAAGAGTTGACAGCAATGAAAGGATGTACCAGGACCAGGACAAGAGTGAAGAAACAGAGGCACATAGGATGCAAAATTTAAGGAGGCGTCACTCTCGGGACTGAGCAAGTAAAGACTCAGCTGAGTGCCTTCCTGAGTTTATACTCTAGTCACTTGCCTTACCCTAATCTTAGGCCTATGATTTTTTTTCCTCTATTTTTAGTGTAAATTGTTGCCCAAATCTATTAACACTCATGCAGATGTTGTAACTCTTTATGCAACAGATACTCATCCAGGTGATGCACCCGGGCTCAGATGCTGTCGCTCGGCATCTGCACCCTTGGAGGCTCTCACCCATACCTGGGGAGGGTAACAGGTTCAGTTACATTTCCTGAGGTGCCATTTTTCTTTATGGTAATTTTCCCCTCTGTTTCATTTTCTGGTTTTACAGCAAGACACCAGCATATTTTTGTCATCACAGGATACCCTTAACAATCAGGTAATCAACACATAGGACAGGCTGTTAGCCCCAATATTAAGAAACACAGGTAGAGAAGGATGCTCTGTGATGAGGGGCACTGTAAACAGAAGCGAGGGGAGCCACGGTATTCATTATTAATAATTAGGTATTAAAAACCTGCCAATGATTTGCAGTACTTGCAATGATACTAATAAACCAGAGCAGAATCAAAGTTATCTCTATGAAAATGTCCTTGCATTCTCTAGAGTTCTAAACTGCTTTTCTTTTTTTTTTTTTCTATTTTTACTTTATTTTACAATACTGTATTGGTTTTGCCATACATTGACATGAACCTGCCACTTTTCTCAGTAGGCGAGAGAAGCGACCGCTGGGGTCTAGCCCTGGTGGATCCAGGGAATTCGAAGCGGGGACAGAGTCGGCGATTAAAGAGAGATTAATTAGAAATTTAAAGAGACATTAGGGAAGAATAATGTAGTGAAAAAATAGAGGAGAAAAGAGACTGATAGTCCTTGGTTTACACGGAAAGCTAAAGTCTCAAGACAAGAAACTTGCACCGTCTACGTTAGGCCACAGGCACCCGCTTGAATAGCAGAGGGTGCCCCGCCTCGGGCTCCCTCTCGCGTGGGTCTTAGAAGCCCGGGGAAATAAGTAGACACGGAGAGCCTCTGTGTTCCAAGGGATCAGCCTGAAAAGGACAGGGAGTGAGAGGGAGAAAGAGTCGACACGGGGGAGGCCAGGCTTGTGCAAAAACCCCCTTCCTCACGACCTTTGCCACGGGCGGGATTCCCATGCTGGCTCCCGGCAGGCGACTTTACTTCCAGCCTTCCCAGCACTACTTTAAACTTTCATACACTGTGTACATGTGTGTTCAGTGTCATGATCTCTTAAGCGTGTCTCCCCAGGACAGAAAGGCAGAGAATGGTGGCTACGCGTTGGAGCTCCGTAAATCCACGAGACCCTGAGATGGTTCCCCAAGTCACTGTCTTTCACACCGTCTCGAGTGCGCTCCTTGGAGAAGTCTCCCAGGGATTTTCTGCCTGAGTCCAGCCCTCTGACGGGTTGGGCCCCCATAACTGGGTTCTGGAGTGCTGTATTCCTCCTTTTGTTCACAGAAGGCGTGTGGCCTGCTCCCCACCCCACCCCATGCTCTGACTTTCACATGGCCCATGACTAAACAGCCCTTCATCTGTTGTCTTCCTCTCTTTTCCGATGGGCTGCTTTTCACCTTCAGGATGAAACTGTCTCAGGAGATAGATTTCCCTGGTCCTTTCAGGTTAATCCCAGTCATCCTCAGTCACCCGTAATCCCACTGTTTTATACACATATACACTTCAGTTGCCCTGTTCCTACCTTTTGCCGCTGCTTTGATCATAAAGAGCTGTTCATTCAGGGTGTATCTTCTCTCCTAAATTATTGTAATTGCCTTCAGGTCTGTCTTCCCTGCCTCCAGGCCAAATTCCCTCATTCTGTATAGGAATAAAACATACCCACGAGACATCTGCGCTGCCCTTGTACCTCAGCTGGTAAAGAATCCGCCTGCAAGGCAGGAGGCCCAGGTCTGATCCCTGGGTTGGGAAGATCCCCTGGAGAAGGAAACGGCAGCCCACTCCAGTGTTCTTGCCTGGAGAATTCCATGGACGGAGGAGCCTGGTGGGCTAGTCTATGGGGTCACAAGAGTCAGACACGACTTAGCGACTACACCACCACCATCACCACGAGACATCTGAGAAGCTGGACACGGATTTACCCGTTCTCGTGAGGATAATGATTCAGTGGAGAAGTGGAGTCTTTGGAACCATGCAGACTTGAGTTTAAACCCAGCTGCATCCCGTATGACCTTATGACCATCATCACCTTTGGGCATCAGACTTTCCATGAATAAAAAGGAATAATAATCTCTACCACACAGAGATTTTATGAACATGAAATAGCACAATGCCTGTGAAGCAGTCAGCACAGGTGTCTGATGCCTAGCAGGGTTTTAACAAAGGAGGCCCCTCCCTCCGTCCCATTGTCCACAGTAAGGGCGTCTAAGGGGTGGGGAGACGCTGTGCATGAGTGTTTCTTCACGTGACCTTTCCCCTCGCATCACTTATCTTATCAGTTTGTACTACCTTGTGGAAAACATCTGGGAATTCTGAAAAATAAAATTTGAATCCTGCTTAAATTTATCTTCACTTCAGTCCTGGAGAGGAGTGAGGGCAAAGGGGAAAAATTCAGTGATGAAAAAAGTAACTTTATGAAAGAAAAAAAGAGCAGTTGTAAGTTGTTAGTGTTAGCCTATTGATTTTTCTCTTCTGGTTACTTTGCCTTGGTTGCAGGCTTGCAATATAAGACATTGCAGCCTTTTCTTCCCCAACAGCATTGCTCTTAGAGTCTAGCTTTCCAGAAGCAGACACAGAGCCCAGAGCCGCTTTCCTCTGTCCTTCCAGAACTAACATTCTACACTAAATCCAGTGAGATATTTCAGGTTATTTGTTATAATGGAATTTTGCCAATTATTGTACAAATAACACTTCTTGTTCAAAAGATCATGAGAGAAAATAGGGCCAATGAATGAATTCTGCTGGGCTGGTCGCACCAAGAACATTCCTTTCTTTCCCTACAACTTTTTTCATTTTAATCCCCACCTCCCCATTCTCTACCCTCAAGCTTAAGCATTTCTTTAGAGAGGGGTTTGCTGAGTTAACCTTCATTTAAATGGTGAGGATGTTAAAAACCAGAAGATATGCACCTCCCCATTTGAGCACCCCTCAGGCTTTCACTTTTCACTTTCACGCATTGGAGAAGGAAATGGCAACCCACTCCAGTGTTCCTGCCTGGAGAATCCCAGGGACGGGGAAGCCTGGTGGGCTGCCGTCTATGGGGTCGCACAGAGTTGGACACGACTGACGTGAGGCAGCAGCAGCAGGCTTAAGCATTTTGTTGTTGTTGTTAAGAAGTGTTGAATGAGTCAGCTACTATTTAAGATGAAGCTGGAGGTCAGAAATAATTTTAAAAGTTCAAGGATAATGACAAATTGGTGGCAAGACAGAGGAGTCTCTTCTCCCTTGCCACTGACAGTGGCATCACATTCACACACCCCTGCTGTAGGCAGGAGTTTTTACACGAATCAAGCCTTACACAGAGCTGCTTCTGGAAGAAATTTTATTATAACCACTTTAGCACATCTCTCTGCAACTGGCCACTGATGAAAGTAAAAATGGCTTTGTTATACAGACCACATCTTTAACACAAAATTGGGTTTTCAGGGAGTCTACTCAGGCCTCAGAGATGGAACTGTCCTGCCTGGAGAGCACAGACCTCTCAGTGAATCACGATATTCCACCCTTACCTTGCTGCCTGGTGGCGTTATGGATCGGAAGCAGCTGGCCTTTCTGACCTTTCCCTCAGTCTCAAGTTCTGCTTTGGACGCGGAGAAGAGGGGGCATCGGGGAGAGGGAAACTGCAGGCTACAGAAATGACCTCAGCCAAATCAATAACCAGTTTTTAAAGCTGATGAATTTCTTCTCTGATTCTGCTTATCGGAAGGACGGTTAACATGCTGCTTTTTCACCACTCGGGCTGTACCTCTCTCATCAGCTCAGTTCAGTCATTCAGTTGCGTCCAACTCTTTGCAACCCCACAGACTGCAGCATGCCAGGCTTCCTTGTCCTTCACTCTCTCCTGGAGCTTGCTCAAACTCATGTCCACTGAGTCAGTGATGCCATCCAACTATCTCATCCTCTGCTGTCCCCTTCTCCTACCTTCAATCTTTTCCAGCATCAAGGTCTTTTCCAACCTCTCTTATAAGATACATTCACTTTAAATCCACCCATTTGCCTACCTTCTCTTCCAGGCAGCTATAGATTCCACCGCCTCAAACAGGGGCCCCAGGAACAGCTGCTTCCTATACTGCATCCACCTCTCCCAACCCCCTGAGTACCTGTGGCTGTGGAGATTTGCCAGGACTATGACAGGTATGAGCCTTTACACGTCTGTGGGTTCCCATGTGCCCTGGCCGAGCTTGGGCAGAAGAATGGAAATTAAGTCATGCTGAGGCTCATCAAGGGAGAGAATAAAGCTTTGCCCCAAATGGATTTGTTCCCTTCTCCACACCTAGAGAAACTGACATGCCAGGCTCACACTGGGCACCAAAAAGAAAACCTTTCTCAGTTTTGTTTTCTTACTTGCTAGCAGGACCACTGGATAGCAATTTTTGTGAAGTTCCAATATGTCCTTTTTTTATGCACAGTTTGCTCCATGGACCAGCAATATTCACCTAGAAACTTAGAATGTCGAGCCCCACTTGAGCATCTGAATCAGCAGTTACACTGTAACAAGATTTCCAAATAATTTGTGTGCGCTTTGGAGTTTGAGAAGCTTACTGAGCACTATTCTGTCTGATCCTCATATTAACCCTTCTGAGGCGGGTGCTGTTTAACAGAAGGAGAACGCTCTGCAGGGAGGTGAAGTGATCTGCACCCTGGCCCACGGCAAGGGGCGGGATTCAAACCCAGAGTCAGCTCATTTCCACAGTGCGAGCTGTAATCTTGGGGTTTCACTGACCTCAGAAGCTATTGTCACTCTAGCAGAGGTTGTGTCTGCCCGTGTGTGTATGCATATGAGCCCACACCAGTGTATGTGTGTGTGTTTGTATACATGCATATAGAAAACACGATTTTGAGATGAGGATTACATTTGCTTTCACATGGTGGTAAATATTGACCTTTCCAACTAAGAGAATTCCCTGTTATAAATGATTTACTTAATCACCCTGGGATCTTCCCTGACGGCTCTGCAGGTAAAGAATCCGCCTGAAATGCAGGAGACACGGATGTGGCTTCGATCCCTGGGTTGGGAAGACCCTGCAGGACAAAATGGCACCCTCTCCAGCGTTCTTGCCTGGAAAACCGCATGGAGAGAGGAGGAGCCTGGAGCGCACAGTACATAGGTTGCAGAGTCGGACATGAACGAGCGGCGAACACTACCTAGGGTTCTCCGAGGCTGCTGTCAGCAATTTGCACGCACACCAACAGCCTGGCAGTCTTCTCCTTTCTGCAGTCTGTCTTCAATATTTTATCTAGGGGAAACTTCAGTGCTGGGGCCCTGGGGCTTCCTGTTTCTTGTCCTTTTGTACCTATTTCCCTAGTGATTGGGAATGCTGAGCCTCAACATACGATATTTTGTTTTAAAGTATATGAGGACAACGTAGCTCTTGAAATTGGCTTGTGGGGATTCTGTTCTGTTGTGAATTCATTTCCCATCATGTACGTTAGGACATTTCTTGGGGGCCAGGGTCATTTACAGCCCCACAGTCCAGGTGACTGTTCAGTACCCAGAGCACGGGTTTCGAAGTTGCTGTGAACAGAAATGGCCCAAATGCTCCAGAACTCCTTCATGCTCCCTCCGGTAACTCTGGCCAACAGAACCTGTGAGAAAGTCTTGCTTCTGATCGGCAAATTAGAGCACAGAGAGCCTGAACGGTCACCCAGGGCTTGAACCTCATTCCTTCTTTTTCCGTTCCCTTCACCCCCACCCCCAGAAGAATCCCAAGCCCCACCAAAACACTCTCCTGAGGGAGCCAGGTACCCTCGGTGGGATGAGGGGCTGCTAGAAGGCGCGAGGCGCCGCCTCCCACTCCACCGTTGGGAGTGCAGGTGGCTTCGCGAAGCTCTACCTGTCTGCAGTTCTGGCATCCTTGGGATTCATTAGGCTTCACTCAGCAGTAAGCCTGCCCGTCCTTGCCAGAGGGGCTTCGGGCACTCGGCTTGTTCCTTCAAAGGCGCCCTCCACTGCTTGCCCATGCTTTGTAGCTCTCTGAGGCTCCCCACAGTCCAGCCAAGGAACAACCAAGCCCCTTTGGTCTCTAGGGAGGTGCCACCAACCTAAGCGACCGAGGCCTCATGGGAACAGATTTGTGCATTTGTTTTCTTTCTTTCTAAAATCATCTCCATTTTTCTGGTGCAGGATGTTTCATATTCTGTATGCATTCCTTTGAGGCCTCTTGCAACTTGATTCACTCCTCCGTATACCGGTTCTGTGAACATGATTGTTGGTTTTTTTATGGATTTATTCAGATCACAGTATCACGCCTGTTATTATCAAGTGCCCCATAGAGCTCTCCAGTCAATCCAGCAGTTCCTGATTATCTGTTCTATGAAATAACCGATGTTTCCTGAACCCCAACATCCTTCTTTCTCCTTCCCCCATCCCCAGCTTTTCCTTTTGGTTTCTAAGCTTCTTTCCTAACTGTGTGCAACTCTTTGTCTCAGCCCATTGATATGAGCTACGTTTTGTTTTGCTGTGGTTCCTCCACTGTGATTGATGAGACGTGGGATTTGCCTCTGTCTGTGGCGCTCCCTGCACTGGGTAGGGTCTTCCCACTGTCCACCTATCGTCCTGCAGATCCCATCCTTTTCTTCACGCTTCTGGCTGAGTTATATTCCACTGAGTGTGTGTCCCCTGCCTTTGTTATGCGTTCATCTGCGCCTGGGCATTTCGGGTGTTCCCACACCTTGGTCCTCGCACCTGAGGCTGTTGCAAGAAGGGTTTTCTTCAGATACCCTCCCCTTCGGTGTGGGATGACCATCATGTGTCGGCTGTAGTGTTTTTTTCTTGGAAGGCACTTCCCTGCTGCTCTCAGTAGTGGCTATTAGCTGTTTGCTGTTGCCACCCAGAGCATATTAAGGTTCCCTTTTCTGCCTGCCCTGTTTACTATTGATCGTGCCAGAGTCTGATGCCTGGAGAGGAGTCTCTCGGGAGGTGCCACCGTCCTCAGTGATGGGGCGTGATGGGAAAAGGGCATGCGCTTATGTGTTCCTTCTGTCTCTTTCTTTCCTAAAACCATCTCCATGTTTCCAGTGCAGGATGTTTCGATTCTGTATGAATTTCTTTGAGGCCCCTTGATTCACTCCTCCACGTCCCAGTTCTGTGTACTTGACTGTTGCTCTTTATACTGATTTATTCAGGTCCTAGTATCACGTCTGTTATTATCGAGCGCCCCATAGAGCTTTCCGGGCAATCCAGCAGTTCCTGACTGACGATCTGTTTGGTGAAATAAAGGATCGAGCATTAACCCCACGTCCTTCTTTCTCCTTCCCCCATCCCCAGCTTTTCCTTTTGGTTTCTGAGCTTCTTCCCTAACTGTGTAAACCTGCTGGTCTCGGTTCGTTCGTTCACTGACTTGAGTTCTGTCTTCTTCGCCTCCCCTGTGATTGGTGAGACTGGTGTTTGTCTGCAGCACTGGCTGCTCTGAGGAGAGTCTCCTCGCTGCCACCCACCGCCCAGCCATCGTTCTCCTCTCCCTTCCTTATGAGTTTTATATTCCACTGGCTGTGCATCCCCTGTCTTTGTTATGCGTTCATCTGCGCCTGAGCATTTTGGGTGTTCCCACGCCTTGGTGCTCGCACGTGAGGCTGCAGCAAGAATGGTTTTCTTCAAATGCCTGCCCCGAGGTGTGGTATCACTGGATGTGCTGGCTCTAGGGTGTTCTGCTTTGAAGGCACTTCCCTGCCGTTCTCCGTGGTGGCTGTTAGCAGTCTGCCTTGCCACCCAGAGTGTGGAAGGGCTCCCTTTTCTGCCTGCCCTGTTTCCTGTTGACTGTGCCAGAGTCTCTGATGCCTGGTGTCAGCCAATCCCTGCTTCGGATCGTTATTATTTGCATTTCCCTCCTCGCTTCCCGTGATTATTTTAAAGAATATGAGGACAGTTCAGCTCTTGGTATCAGCTTCTGGGGATTCTGCCCTGTTGTCCATTCCTTGTCGAGCTTTATGACTGGGCTTCTGCTGAGCGCAAGGGTATTTACAGCCCCGCAGCCCAGCAACGTGGAGAAGCAATGGCAACTCACTCCAGCATTCTTGCCTGGAGAATCCCAGGGACAGAGGAGCCTGGTGGGCTGCCGTCTGAGGGGTCGCACAGAGGCGGACACGACTGACGCGACTTAGCAGCCGCAGCTGCCCAGCAGCGTCAGTGTCCCAAATTGTTAGGGTGGAGGTTGCTGTTACCAGAGATGACCACAAGGGGGAAGCACTTCCTGATCCTCCGCTCGGCTAACTGGGGCTAACAGAACCTTAGACAAAGTCCTTTTTTTGGGTGGCAAGTTCAAGGAGTCTGAAGCATTGCCCTCCGCCCAGCCCCGCCAAGGGCTTGTATGTTTTGACCTCAGCTTTCTTCCCTTCCACCCCAAGCCCCCAGAAGAGTACCCATCCCTGCAAAAGTGCTCAGGTGCGGGTGCCCTTGTTCCTAGGTGAAGTCACTCAGTCGTGTCCAGCTCTTTGCGACCCCATGGACTGTACCCTACCAGGCTCCTCCATCCATGGGATTTTCCAGACAAGAGTACTGGAGTGGGTTGCCATTGCCTTCTCCAGGTGATCTTCCTGACCCAGGGATCGAACCGAGATCTCCCGCATTGCAGGCAGACGCTTTGCCGTCTGAGCCAAATTCAAAGAGCCTGAAGGCAGGAACACGCGCGCAGGAGCGAGAGTGAACAGGGGATTGTGCAGGCTCTACCTGCCCGGCAGCTCCACAGTTTTTTGGATGCACTAGGCTTGCCTAAGCGGTCCGAGGGCTTTCCTCGGTCTGTGCTTGTGGTCTCAACCAGAGGTGCTCTGGGCACTAAACTGACATCACCTCTTCAGTTTGGACCTGCTCTCCACCTCCCTGAGCCCCCACCAGAATCCAGGCATGGCACCCAAGTCTGTTCAGGCTCCAGGGACGTGCCGCCAGCTTAGGGCACCAAGGCTTGACAGCAGGGGAGGGTGCCATTCTTTTTCCCTTTTTCAATTTTTTTTTTTTTTTTTTTTTTTTCCTCCCTTAATATCAACTAAATTACCTCAAGGAGGCGTGTTTCCTGCATAACTGGTGTTTCACTTCCTGAGCCATTTGATCCATTCATTCCTTCACCTTTACGAGGTTTTGTTTCTTTTGTGTGTGTGTGTGGCTGTGGCTGGCCACATCTGTTATGATGGTATGGAGTACCCAGTAGAGCTTTCTGTTCAATCCAACAGATCCTGACTGATTATCAGTTTGATGCAAGTAGTGGTTTCGCCTTCATCCCTACCTTCTTATCTCTCGCTCCCCGTCCTCCGCTTTTCTTTGGGTTTCTAAGCTTCCTGTCTAACCGTCTGCCCCGCTTTGTCTCAGTGCATTAGTTCACGTATGTGAGTCTTTTTCTTCACCTGCTGTTTGTAAGAGCTGGTGTCTGTTTTTCTCTGTGGCACTGCTTAAGCTTTGTGTGATCCTCACTGTCCACCACCGTGCTAAAATTCCCATCAATTTCTCTTCTTTCCTGGGTATCAGACGTTCAGCTGTCTGTGTCTCCCTTATGTCACCTTGCAGTCACGTGTGCCTGAAATTTTGTTCCTACTGGGGTCACATATACACTACAAGTACAGATGCATATAGAATAAATCAATTATTCTTGAAACCAAAATTTCTGTATGGACTATATGGCCCTAGTAAACTGAAAAAGGATCAAAAAGGAACTAAACAATAGAGAAAGGATGAGAGAGATGCCGCCTGTATTCCTAGCAGGCCTTCGAGAATTCGATTGGCTGCACACCTCCAGCGTCTACATAGGCTTGGGTCCCCAGGCCGGCCTGCGCTGGGGCTCGGGGACTGAAGTGCATGTGCCAGTGCTGAGCTCCTATTCACTAGCTTAGACCCTAGTCCTTTCTTCTGGGGCCACAAGGCCCAGGTCCAGGCTGGTTGTCTTCCCACTCAGCCAAGCCTAGAGCATCCAAAGGATGGCGGCCCTGCTGGGCAGGGAGGGAGGGCTTTGCCAATCACCTGGGCTCCTGCTTCCCTGGTGTTGGGGCTGCAAGGCCAGCCTCTTTTGATTGCCTGACTCCCCTACAAAGCTCAGCACCCAAAGCAGAGCACTTTTGAAGGGCCTCGGATTTTGCTACACCGCTGGCTGAAGGCCGAGAGGGAGGAGATCATGAGATGCAAACCCATAGGCGTTTTTTCCACCTCTTTCCACTCTGACCACCTAGTGAACTGAAAGTCGCTCAGTTGTGTCCAACTCTTGGTCCCCAAGGACTCTACAGGCCATGGAACTCCCAGACAGAATCCTTTCCCTCCTCCAGGGGATCTCTTCCCAACCCAGGGATCGAACCCAGGTCTCCCACATGGCAGGTGGCTTCTCCACCAGCTGAGGCACCAGGGATGCCCACCTAGAAAATGACTCTAAGTCTCTGCCTGCCCACCTTACGAAAAGGGGCACGAAGAGGCGCTGCAGCCCGGTGGCCTCCTCTGGCAACAACGTGAAAACTAGCGCTTCGGGCATTTCACAGTCATAAGCCCCCTGGGGCTGTGTATGAAGACTGCCCTCTGTTCAAAGCAAACCTCCATGATTTCGGCTACTGGCACATTTCTGATGCCTAAACAGGCCTGTGAGCCCCCAGGCTGGCCTCTGCTGGGGCTGAAGGGGCTGAGGCCCATATGCCAGCTGCTGAGGTCCTATTCCCAAGTTTAGAGTCCGGTCCTTTCCGGTTAGGCCCACAGTCCCCAGATCCGGGCTGGTTCCCTTACCACTCAGCCAAGCCTAGGGTGTCCAGAGGATGGTGGCCTGCTGGGCAGGTGGGGCTTTGCAAAATGACCTGGTCTCTTCGGCTACTGACGTTGAGTTTCCCCCTGCCAGCCTCCACCTTTACGTCAATTCACTTCCGTACACCAGCGCCCTCAACACAGCACTCTGGAAGGGCAGGGGATTTCTTTAGGGTTGAGGGTAAAGGATAAGGGGAAAGGGATAACGAGATGAAAACCTATGGGTGTTAGTTCAGTTATTTCCACCTTAATTTACCTCCTAGAAACATCACTTCAAAGCCCTGCTTGGAAATGGCAGCCCACTCCAGTACTCTTGCCTGGAAAATCCCATGGACGCAGGAGCCTGGTAGGCTACAGTCAATGGGGTCGCAAAGAGTCAGACACGACTGAGCGACTTCACTTTCTTTTTCTTTGGCCGAGTTACCAGAGTATATCATGAATAAGTGCTGCCGCCTTGTGGCCGTTCCTCCTAACAACAACTTTAAAACCAGTGCTTCTGGTCACAATATTCACAAGGAATTCGAGGCTATAAATGATGCTTTAAATTCATCACGGGGCCGATTCTCCAGAAGCCAATTTCAAGAGCTAAATTGTTCTCATATTCTTAAAAGTATCACATCATTCAGCATCATTAATGATTATAGAAATGCTAATGAAAGCAGAAAAACATCTACTTCCACTTCACTGACCACGCTAAAGCCTTTGACTGTGGGGATCACAACAAACTGTGGGAAATTCTTAGAGAGACTGGAATACCAGGCCACCTGACCTGCCTCTTGAGAAACCTATATGCAGGTCAAGAAGCAACAGTTAGAACTGAACGTGAACAATGGACTGGTTCAAAATTGAGAAAGGAGTATCTCAAGGCTGCATATTGTCACCCTGCTTATTTAATTTATATGCAGAGCACATCATATATCAGGGGCTTCCCTGATAGCTCAGTTGGTAAAGAATCGCCTGCAATGCAGGAGACCCCGGTTCAATTCCTGGGTCAGGAAGATCCCCTGGAAAAGGGATAGGCTACCCTCTCCAATATTCTTGGGCTTCCCTTGTGGCTCAGCTGATAAAGAATCTGCCTGCAATGTAGGAGACCTGGGCTCGATCCCTGGGTTGGGAAGATCCCCCTGGAGAAGGGAAAGGCTACCCACTCCAGTATTCTGATCTGGAGAGTTCCATAGACTATATAGTCCACGGAGTCACAAAGAGTCAGACATGACTGAGCGACTTTCACTTTTCACTTTCAGAGTACATCATGCCAAATGCTTGGCTAGATGAATCACAAGCTGGAATCAAGATTGACAGGAGAAATATCAATAACCTCAGATATGCAGATGACACCTGTCCAGTGGCAGAAAGCAAAGAGGAACTAAAGAGCGTGTTGATAATGGTGAAAGAGGAGAGTGAAAAAGCTGGCTTAAAACTCAACATTCAAAAAACTAAGATCATGATGGCATCTGGTCCCATCACTTCATGGGAAATAGACGGGGAAACAATGGAAACAGTGAGAGACTTTATTTTCTTGGGCTCCAAAATCACTGCAGACAGTGACTGCAGACTGGCAATTAAAAGACACTTGATCCTTGGAAGAAAATCTATGGCAAACGTGGACAGTGTATTAAAAAGCAGAGACATCACTTTGCCTACAAAGGACTGTCTAGTCAAAGCTTTGGTTTTTCCAAAAGTCATGTACAGATGTGAGAGTCGGACCATAAGGATAGCTGAGCACCGAAGAACTGATGCTTTCAAAATGTTGTGCTGGAGAAGACTCTTGATGATGTTGAGATGAAGTTGAGTCTTCAATACTTTGGCAAAGAGCCGACTCATTGGAAAGACAGTGATTCTGGGGAAAGACTGAAGGCAGGAGGAGAAGGGAGCAACAGAGGATGAGATGGTTATGGCATCATCAACTCAATAAATATGAGTGTGAGCAAACTCTGGGAGATAGTGAAGGACAGGGAAGCCTGGCGTACCGTAGTCCATGGGGTCGCAAAGAGTCATACACCACTAAGCAACAGAACAACGAGAGAAAACTTGAAGAGGCCTCCCCTGGCACCAGTCAACTGGAAGTCAGCCACAGCAGACTCCCCAGAGTGCGCGCAGAGGAGAGACCCCTGCTGCCGTCTTGGTGGGAATGTTATTTGCTAACAGCCACTGTGGGGAGGAGCGGGGCAATCCTTCTGAAGGGAAAATTAGAGACCACCACCACGCTCCAGTCCCCTCAGATCCCACTCTTGGGTAGGCGCATATTTGGAGAATAAAATTCCTTTAAAAATACAACACTACTGTAGCGGATGGTGGGGCAGTGTGTACAGTCTCCAAGGCATGGACAAAATAAAAACACCCCTCCACAGATGAGCAGATGAAAAACACACACTACGCACACTCAGCGGACGAGGACTCAGCAAACACCGCAAGAAAATGATGCCATTTGCGGTGCCATCGGCGGGCAGAGAGATAACCACACTAAATCCAGGTAGTCAGACTGGGAAAGAGAGACATCACGTGTTCTCACCTATACGTGGTATAAAAAGTCTCATAAAAGTGAGTCATGCACTGAACAAAATTAGACTCAGAGACTTGGAAAAGAAACTTAGGTACCAGAAAGGGAATGTAGGGCTGGGGAAAGGAGAAATTAGGAGGTTAGGATTAACACAAACTCCTACTTTCATAAAACAGGTAATCAGCGAGGACCCCCTGGACACCACAGTTAATTCCCCTGCAGAGTCTGTAAAACCTACAGGGGAATAGAATCTGAAGAATCAAATGGCACTGGCATATGTATGAGTGAATCAACTGCTATAAACTCAAACACAAAATGGTATATACTGCACTAGAGAAATTAAAATCATATGAAAAAAAGAAAGAAAGAAGAGGTGATGACTACTCTATTCCCAGCAGGCCTCGGTGCCTTAGGCTGGTGGCCCATTTCCGGAACCTAAACAGGCTTGGTCCCGTGCTGGTCTGTGCTGGGGCTGAGATGGCTGAGGGCTGTATTGCAGCTGATGAGTTCTGTTTTGGAAGTATATTGCCCGGTCCCCACTAGGTGGGACCTCAATCCCCAGATGCCGGTTGGCCCTCTTACAGCTTACCCAAGCCCAGCGCATCCAAAGGATGGCAGACCTGCCGGGCAGGGTGAGCTTTGAAAAAGCACCTGATGTTGGGGGCTGTTGGCATTGGGGTGCCCGCTGCCATCCTCTCGTTCACTGAACACACCCACACCTACAACAGCGCCCTGCACGTAGCCCTTATGCAGGGCTGAGGATTTCCATGGGATTGGTGGCAAAAAAATAAAATTAAAATTAAAAAAAAAATAAGGAGGAAGAGCTAATGAGATACAAGCCCTTGGGTGTTTGCTCAGGTTCTTTCCACTCAACTCTACCGCCCAGAAGCAGGACTTGCTCTAAGACGGGGTGCCCGAGTTACCGCAGGGAGGCGTGAAGGAGTGCTGCCGCCTTGTGGCCATTTCTTCTAACAACAACTTTGACACGGGGACATCTGGGCACTTAATATTCACGAGGCCTCTGGGTCTGTAAATGACCCGTCCTCTCACGAATTCCCTGTGATAGGTAACTGAAAAGGAATTCAAGTAGGGCCGATTCTCCAAAAACCAATTTCAAGGCCTAAATTCACCTTGTGTTCTTAAAAATATCACTTGCAAAATGCTCAGTATCGTTATTGATTAGAGAAATGTTAAAGTGATTTCTAAGCGATACCCCTGGCACCAGTCATCCAAAAGCCACAAGAAACACCGAAGTAGGCATTCAATAAACAGAATCTTGGCGATGGCACCCCACTCCAGTACTCTTGCCTGGAAAATCCCATGGATGGCGGAGCCTGGTGGGCTGCAGTCCATGGGGTCACGAAGAGTCGGACACGACTGAGCGACTTGGCTTTCGCTTTTCACTCTCATGCATTGGAGAAGGAAATGGCAACCCACTCCAGTGTTCTGCCTGGAGAATCCCAGGGACAGGGGAGCCTGGTGGGCTGCCGTCTATGGGGTCGCACAGAGTCGGACACGACTGAAGCGACTTAGCAGCAGCAGCAGCAGAATCGAAACCCATATTTGGTTTCAGTGGAGAAAAGGTTGCAAGCCCATTGGCCCTGTTCTCCCTAGAGAATGTGTCAATATCATTATAATAAACATTTCTCACAACATCTGATTTCTAGGATCGTTTATGCCAGAATTATTACAGTGTCATCACTGAACCACTGCTTCTCATCATCTCTTTTCTATGAAGCTGAGCATCCTTCCCACAATTTTGATATCATTAACTTCTACATCTTACAAAAAAAATCTACCACTAGTATTAGCCCTGTGTCCATGAGAGGTTCCACTGCCTGTCATCATACCACACATCCCACCAAAGCATAAGACGTATGACAAGCGAGTAACTATGATGAGTAAATAATAGAGGTTTAAACCCTCTTATTCCTAGAACTGTAGGGACTGGACCTACTCTTTAGAGCTTTCCTTCCCTCTGCTATCACATTTTACCACATGCTACGGTAAGGCCCAATAAATGGGCTGTCAGAGCCATCTCCCCAAAACAGTGTTATATATCCTTCCTGAACTAACAAACCCTGTTGTTTTTACTCTCCTTCTACTGACCATTATCTCAGGAACCATGATTGTAGTAACACTCTCACACTGGTTAATATTATCCCCTTTCTAATAAAAACATGTAACTCATAAGCTGTAGAGGCATGCTACAAATATTTTCTAAAACAATCCACCACACCAATACTACTTGTAATGACTAGTATCATTAATCGAATAGACTCTGGGTAACGAACACAATGAATTGCAAAAATCTTTAATACGTCATAATAACAGCCGTAGTCACAAAATCAGGACTTTCCCCATTTCACTTCTGAGTGCCTGAAGTAACACGAGGTATTCCATGAACAGCAGGCCTCGTGCTGTTAACGGGACAAAATTGCCCGCTTTCAAGCTTTATACCGTCCGCAGCCTAAACATTCCGCCTTGTAATCACTTTATTCATTCATTTACTTTGGCTGCGCTGGGTCTTCATCGCTGCGTGGGCTCCTGTCTAGCTGCAGAGAAGGGGGCCGCCCTCCAGCTGCGGTGTGCAGGCTTCTCCTGTTGCAGACCGCCGGCTCTCGGGCTTCCGTACCTGCAGCTTCCAGTTTCTAGAGCACAGGCCGGATAGTTGTGGCGCATGGGCTTAATTGCTCCACAGCATGTGGGATCTTCCCGGATCAGGGATCAAACCTGTGTTCTCAGGTGGACTCTTTACCGCTGAGCTAGCAGGGAAGCCCTTAAACACACTATTAATCATAGCAATATGATGAATCATAATTGGAGGCTGCAGGGGACTCTGACAAACTCAACTACAAAAATTATAGCCTGCTCGTCAATTGCCCATAAAGGATGAATAACAGCTATTATAATGTGTAACCCAACCATAACAATCCCAAACATGCTATTTTATATCATAACATTGTCTTCTTACTATTCATGCCCAACTCATGTACCACAACAGAATCGCTGTAAAACTCATGAAATAAAACACCTCCCATCACAACACTTATCCTCACCGTTATAGTATCGTTAGGCGGTCTCCCACAACCGTCAGAGTTTTTACCCAAATGAATAATTATCTAAGAAATAAAAAAAACGATAACATCTTTCTACCGACTCTAACAGCCATCAGAACAGTATTCAGCACTTACTTCTACTGTGGCCAACGTGCTGCACTTCACTAACTACACTCCTTTAATAAACAATGCAAAAATAAAATAACACAAATAATTTCAAATGTACCGAGCAAATAACTTTTCTATCATTACTAATCATAATATCCACACTATTCGTACCCTTTACAGCCATTCCATCTGTGCTGGATTAGAAATTTAGATTAATTTAGACCAAGAGCTTTCAAAAACTCTAAGCAAGTATGATTTACTTAATTCCTGAAAATAAGGATTGCAAGATTCATTTGAATGGCAATGAGACATTTTAATTAAGCTAAATTCTTACTCGATGGGTGGGCTCCCACCCCAGGAAGTTAACGGGTAAATACTCAGTCAACTAACTGGGTTCAACCTACTCCTGTCTTCAAGGGAAAAAGGGAAGAAAAGCGCAGGCAGACGTGAAGCCCCTTCTGTGAATTTAGAGTTCAGTCTGTTGACTCACCAGAGTCTGGCAAAGAGGCTCAATCTCCTTCTCAGATTTGTAGTCTTATGTTAGCCCAGTCACTTTGCCTTTGTTCACAAACTGCCGATCATTTTTAACAAACCGCAAACGTATCAACACTTTGCATCTACCATTCGGTTCCTGAACTGCAATATCAGGCAGCACTGTAAGTCTGTTAATCCTTGCGGAGTTCTGCTAACCTGGAGCACTACTTGGAGATGACCAAATCTGCAACACAGCCACAACAACCCTGCATTTGTAATAATTTCTTTAGAGTTGTACCCATTGCAGTTGGAGAGTTCAGAAACTCACTTGTCTCGCTAATAACTGGGGCACCTGATACGCCATTTCCCCCGAATAAATATTATAAACTTTTGGCTTCCCCGCGGTTCTTACTCCTACTGTATCATCAGTGCCGGAAGCTGGTACATTTACCAGTAGAACCACAGATGGTCCTCGACCATCTCCTGGCTAAGCAAAGGGGAGTACGTTCAGTTATGAGTAAAACCTGCTGCAGGTATGTTAGTAACTCTGGTCAGATTGAGGTAAACATAAAAGAGATATGTGAGCCAGCTCAAAGGCTACAGAAATATAGCATACAAGGTCCAGATCCAAACTCCACCGGGAATACAGTCAGACAAAGCCTCTCTGGTTTAACCTGGTATCTTCCATTTTTTGGCCCACTGACTGCTGCTGTCCTGTGCCCATCTCTGGACCTTGCCTCCTCAACCGCCTTGTCAACTTTGTTAGTGAACTGACTGAAGCCAAACTTCACATGATTCTAACACAAAGATATGAGCAACTGAGGCGGTTGCCTGGTGACGATCAGATATATTTTAGACTCAGCAAGACTCTGCTCCTCCAATCCAGGGGGAAAACCACACCTCTGTCCAGCAGGAGCAGCTTCAGAAAGCAGAAAGGGGGAATTTTGTTACCTGAGGTA
The DNA here is from genome assembly GCA_006410635.1 of Cephalophus harveyi. Classification (NCBI taxonomy): domain Eukaryota; kingdom Metazoa; phylum Chordata; class Mammalia; order Artiodactyla; family Bovidae; genus Cephalophus; species Cephalophus harveyi. Next base: position 23,517 of record SJYT01008006.1, read on the forward strand.
TGTCAGATCTTTGTTCAAAACCCACCAATTCCCACTTGAAAGGGAATTAACATGTATCTTTAAGTCAAGGTATTCAAATAACTTGGAAAAATGACGAGCCTATTTGGACAGAGCAGTGGCCCCTTATAAAAGAAAAATTACAGGCTGCTAAAGAACTTATAGACACACAATCAGAATTGAAACATATTGAGGAATCTTGCTCTCCTTGGAACTCTCCTGTTTTTGCTATAAAAAAGAAATCTAACAAATGGCGCCTCTTAACAGACCTTAGAAAAGTTAATGCGTCTATGAAACCTATGGGTGTGTTACAAGCAGGAATCCCACCGCCTACCACTATTCCCCAAAATTGGTACATTATTATTATTTATTTACAAGATTGCTTTTTTAATTTACCTTTACACCCTTTAGACCAAGAGAGATTTGCTTTCTCTCTCCCTTTTTCTAATCACATCGGGCCTCATAAGCAATATCAATGGGCTGTGCTGCCTCAAGGAATGACGAATTCTCCCACCATGTGTCAATAATACTACGTGGCTAAAGCCCTTGAGCCTGTGAGCAAACAATTTCCTGACTTTCTGGTTATTCATTGTATGGATGATATATTGTTTTTGGCTCCATCTGTTTTAGAAACTCAACATATGTTTGATATAGCTCAACAATGCTTAAAAAACTCTGGGTTAATCATTGCCCCTGAAAAAATTCAAACCTCTACACCTTACCATTACTTAGGATTTATTGTTAATAGACAACGTATTACTCCCCAACTAACACAGATTCATACTGATAAATTATCAACTTTAAATGATTTTCAAAAACTCTTAGGTGATATAAATTGAATTAAACCCTTCCTCCACCAGAGGCTTGGGTCCTTGTGTCTCTCTGTCTCTCTCTCTCTCTCATCCACAGTGCAGACAAATTTGCAAAGTGCATGGGAGAACTTGGTTTCTACACAACCGACCTGAGATTCACAGTGGGCAGTTTAAGAGCAAATCCAAATTAAACCTCCAGACTTGATTCTCAGAGAATGAAGACTTGCGCCTTTCCCTTTTCTTAGAACATTTACTTTAGAATATGGGGGAATTCCTTCTCTGTCTCTTTGAAGTCCATCTTTTAAAGGTGGACGTGCCTCTGACATTATCTCATCTCAGAATGTTTCCAATGTTTCCAGCACCACTAGGAATGTCTCTGAAATATGATGGAGGGAAAAAAAAAAAAAAACTTCCAGCTCCTGAGAGAAGAACCTGATTCCAGGGGACCCTGGCTCCAAACACAAACTGACTCCATTATGAAGAAATGGGTGGTTTTCATCTGGGAGCGTGGATGGAGCAGGCGCTCTCTGCTCAGCTGCACAAAGGGCAAGACTGCCTCGCAGGTGGGTTTGCCTGGATGCCGCCTGTAGGTGCGTGACTGCTGCGGCTTCATGCTGGTTCCAGAAGGAATGACGTGTTCTCTCCTGTTTGTGTGATGCCCCCACCCCCATCACAGATCGGAGTCTGAGTGTCCTCTCCTCCTGGCCCAGCCCAGGGTGTGGGTGTCCGCTTCCTCCTGCCACGTGCAGAGCCCAAGGCATAGAGTGTCCCCTGCCCCCTGTCACGGCCTTTTGACAACGCTGAAGGACTGGAGGTCCAGGAATCCCCTCGCTCCGCGTTCAGAAACAGCTTCCCATCATGACCTTTCCCCACAAATACCCAGCTGAGACTCAGGACCCCCCTTTCCTGACTGAGGCACACAAACCCAGTCCCTCCCCAGGCTCATCAGCCAGAGCGGACCCACTCATTCCCAGGATCAGCCGAACAGGGGCTGGTTGCCCACGCAGTTCCTCCGGAGCTGCAGCCGCTGCCCGGAGGGGCCTCGGACCCACGCGCTGTCAGCCACATCTCGTCCAACCCCAGGTCTTTATACTTGAGTTTGCTCCTCTCCAGGGAGAAACCTCCTCTGCCCCGCCTATCCAGATGCTTGCAGGCCTTGTCAGGAGCTATCCCCATCGTCATAGGCCGCTCTCTGCAGCAAGAGTCCCTCTCAGTGTTAAAGCCCCGCCTTTACAGTAGCAGGCCCCTCCGTTACAGCGCAGCCCCGTCTGTTGTCTTGTAACACGTCTACACCAACAGCCGCCCCTGCGGAGCAAGCACCTGTGTCATAGCCCCCCCAGCAACAGCCCACCCTCCCGAGTAAGGCCCCCCACCGTCGCGGCCCCTCTGCTCTGCCGCAAGCCGCTCTGCACTGGCGGCTCCCCGCGGGCCGCAGCCCTCAGCCTGCAGCAGCGCCGCCTTTGGTCTCGGAGCTCCCCTCTGCGGTAGCAGCGCTCCTCTGCCGTGACGGTCCCCCCGCTGCAATACTAGGCCCCCTCTAAGGCTCTGCTGCTGCCAAGTCGCTCGGTCATGGCCGACTCTTAGCGACCCTTGGACGGCAGCCCACCAGGCTCCTCCATCCACGGGGTTTCCAGGCAAGAGTACTGGAGTGGGGTGCATCGCCTTCTCCGTCTAAGGCTAATATGCTCCTCTGTTAACAGAGTCCCCTCGGCAGTGACAGTCCCCCTGGGCAGTAAGAGATCTCCATCCACTCGAATAGCGCCCCTCCGCAGCAAAAGTCCTCCGCCGTGGTAACAGTCCCCTTTCCTTCGTAAGAGTCCTCTGTTGCAGCAACGCCCTCTGTGCACTGACCGTCCCCCTCCACACCGGTAGATCTCCCTGTTCCAGCAGTCGCGCCTCTGCCCTAACAGTCCTCTCTCAGTAGGAATAGTCCCCCTCTAGCGTGATAGACCCCCCCATGAAGAGCGGTTCAGGCTAGTCTATGTAATGGTGCCCCCTCTATCGTAACAGCTCCCCAGTTACGCGCCTCCCCCACTGTTAATGCCCCCTGTACATGTTAGTAATGTGCCCCCACGCGGTAGCTCAGTTCAGTCGCTCAGTCGTGTCCGACTCTGTGACCCCATGGACTGCAGCACGCCGGGCCTCCTGTCCATCACCAGCCCCCGGAGTTCACTCAGACTCACGGCCACCGAGTCAGTGATGCCCTCCAGCCACCCCATCCTCTGTCGGCCCCTTCTCCTCCCACCTTCACTCTTTCCCAGCATCAGGGTCTCTTGAAATGAGTCAGCTCTTCGCAGCAGGTGGCCAAAATACTGGAGCTTCAGCTTCAGCGCGGGGGCAGGGTAGCCCCCCTTCATTATAGGGTCCCCTCCCCACAGCAATGCCTCCCCACACTGTTATAGACCCCACTTATTGTCTACTCCCCTCTATCATATGAGTCACCGCTCTCCAAAGATACTGCCCCTGTGCAGATACAGCGGTCCCGCTCCAGGAATAATCCCCGCCCCTTGAGGACACTCACATCCCCTTGTAACGGTCCCCCTGCCTCCTCGCAATAAATCTTTTGAAATAAAACTTTCCTTTCTAAGCTGGATTTGACTTTATTTTATAGGCCTCAAGGGACTACAAGGGTGACATACAGCTGAATACACCCTGGAGGGCCCGGCCCGGGCTGTGTAGCGGCGTCTGTGGCCCCGCCGTGCAGGGCACCTTCTGGGGAGCCTGGGTCACCGTCGTAGGGACGCTTGTCTCTGTCATCCCTGGGGGTCCTGTGTGTCTCTGTGTCCTCGTCACAGAGGAGGAGACCTCTCCCTGAACACAAGCCCCCCGACACCAAGAGAGTCCTGTCTGTGCCTGACCCCATGTCTGCAGGCCTCTCCCCCTGACTCGGGTCACCTGAGCACTGAGTGTCCTGGCCCCTCCTGGCCCACGTCCCCCAACCTCTGCTGCATCTGCGGGTCACTTTGTAACAAGTCCCTCATCCTCCCCTTGCCACCACTTGACAAGGTCATGAGTTTGTCCACGATGGGAGAAAACTCATCCCACCCCATGGACGCCAATCATGCGCTTGCCAGGCACTCACCTCCTCCCAGGCACACAGCGTGGGCCACCCACCCTTTCCCTTGCCCACAGACCCCAACTCTCTGGTTTCCAAGTACAGCTGTGCTCTGCACTAGCGCAAACCCAGAACCTCCCAGGCAATACCCACTCCCCAGGTACAACCCCAACCTCAGTCCCTCAGACAGCAACCCTGGGGGTAAGCTGGGTGCACCTGTGTGCCCTGACCCCTTCCCCACTGAGCGCTTCCTCGGCTGAATCCATGCCATCCTTTGCCTTCTCAGTCCACATGGGGCTCAGGTGAGCACCAGGAGAAGCTTTCCCAAAAGGCAGCAGGCTCACGAGACTGGTTCTAGTCCCACCGACCTGCCTTAATGGCCAGGTGGCGTCTGAGCTGCCCACTGTGACTTTGCAGGAACGCTTCTTCCATCTCCACACGCATGCATACATGGCGACTGGTACAAAGCAGATGCTCAGGAAGTAGTTCTCAGGTGAAGGGACCAATGGACACGCACACAGTGGCAAACCCACCCAATATTCCAGTCCCCCTCCTCACCCAGACATCTGAATGCTCACCAGGACCCAGGAACGCTCAGCAGGCTCCCAATGCCCATCAGGCCGCCCAAACATTCACTAGCCCCCCAAATACTCACCCAGACCACCCTGCCCCAGTAGCCCCGCAGCATAATGAGACTTCAGCCAGCAAGCTCTTCCCTGACCCTGACCTGACCTGCAGACTGGTGTGCGGCACAGGAGAAGGTGGATTTGTCACAGCTTCTGTGAGCCGCAGTCCAGGGACTTCCGTGGGCTCAGTGGCTCTGACCCAGTGGGGCTCCCCCACTTCGTGCTGGGAACACAGGAACCTGGGAGTGGGTCCTTCCCTCCTGCACCCTCCTACTGCCCCTCCAAGCCCCTGAGCCCCAAGAAGGAAGAAGCCGGGGCCAAAGGGGAGCGCAGACCACCCTCAACCCCTACCCCACCTGCAGCCCCTGAATTCAGAGCAGCAAGTGGTGACTCACCGAGCCCAGCAGACTTTCCTGCTGCAGCCCCGGCCTCCTCTCTCGGGCTCTCCCCACGGAAGCCTCAGGCACTGCCTTAAATACCCTGGACCATGATTAGATGTAAAACACCTACTCCTGTGAGTGTGTGGGTGGGGCTCTGCCTCACAGAGCTGACCTTCCCCAAGCCCAGCTCAGGCAACAACACCCCTCCAACTCCAAACAGTACCCCACTGTAGAGACTGCACTGCCCAGCTAGGCGTCCGCAGAGCCTCATGGCAGACAGTCTCGCAGCAACCAGACCCTCAAGGGGACATGAGGACATTCTAAGTGTGACCTCAGGGTCCAGCGGTCCGAAGACGTGATGTGAGGACATCCTGGGTGTGACCACTTGGATAAAGTAGCAGGCCCCAGGGGACCAGTGCTGGTGATGGGGGCTTCCAGGAGACTCCCCTACCCAACCTCCTCGCTCCTTCTGCACTCTTCCCTGCAAGGAGCCATTCCCCACGTTTGCCTCCCACATTGGAGACCCCAGTGAGGCAGGTTGGCGGACAGATGGGGCCAAGGAATGGACTGGGGTCTGCAGGTATCAAGAGGCTGCCTAGCCTAGCACGCCTGCAGCACGCCTAGCCCACAGGCCTTGAACCCTCGGGAGATGCAAGGTCCCCACTTCCTCCCCGGGCCTGATGTGTTTCCACCCAGCCAGTGGCCTCGGTAGAGAGGCTAGGCCAGAGGGAGGCTGGACCCAGAAATCTTCGCAGTGGCCTGCCTTCTGTATACAGTCATTTCCCAGAGACCCTAGGAGGGCAAGGACCCTGCCCATGCCATGCCCACCCCCTAACTCTGTCCTGCCCCTGGCCTGCTGGTGCGCTGCTCCGGAACGAGAGCCACAGCTCCAGCATCTGCGGCTGGCGCTGAAGAGATGCGTCTGACAGAAAGGAAGGGCTGGGGAGGGGAGGAGTGGGAGAGAAAAGGAAGGGAAAGGCCTGGAGGGAAGGGCAGAGACGTCACAGGTGCATTAAAAGGCAGCGGCCACGGAACACAGTGGGAGCTCCTGGAAGGGATCTGGAACAAAAAGGACGTCAAAATGAAACCTGGGGACCGCTGAATAACGTCTATATATAGTTTAGTTAGTCTTGTACCAAGGTTAATTTCTGAGCTTTTGATAAATACACCATGGCTCTATGCTGGGTGAGGGGTATACAAGAACTCTCTAGACTCCTTGCAACGAATCTGTAAATCTATTTTCTTAAAAACTGAAACTTAAAAATAAATAAATAAAAGGCAGTGGCCACAGCAGAAAGGGTGCCTGAGGGAGTCAGAAATCTCTTGCAGTCCTCCATGCCATGGTTCATGTCAGTCTCAGAGCTGGGCTGTCCCAGGCGGGAAGTGGAGCAGGGGCCCAGAGAAGCCTGGCTTCGGAGGCAGAGCACTCTGGGTTGTCGTGCAGGGGTGCAGCTCAGCATCTCTGCATGCTCACCCAGCTACTCACCTACCCTACTTTGCTTCCTCTTTTGCCCAGGGCTGGACCAAGGATGCCCAAGAGGCCCTGGACAGGGAGGATGCTCCGCAGAGCTCTCAGCTCTGCATCTCTGGGGCCCATCTCCTTGCACACAGGGGATGCTCCCTGAGTGCTTGACAACGAAAGCTGAGAGAGGGGGCAGCCTTTGCCCTTCTTATGTCATCCACTAAAACAGAATATGGGGGAGCCCCACCTGAGCCCAACAGCCACTGACTGTGGGTACAGAAGTCAAGGACCTCTGCAGGCTGGGCTGGCCAGGATGCCTGCGCCCCATCCTCACCCCAGCCCCCACCAACAGCACCAGTGAGGCAGGGACAAGGCCAGAAGGCTTCGACTGGGTCAGTGATGGAAGCAGCAAGGAAATGCCAGGGGAGGGCGCAGTGCCAACAAGGAGCTGGAGGAAAGTACTTTCTTCCTCCAGGTCTTGGTCCCTACGGTCGGCCCAGGGAGGATGACCAGCCCAGCACCTGTGTTGTGTGCTGGGACATACTCTCAGGGACAGCCTCTGCTGTAGTACTCTGGAAGGGAGCCACTTTATGGGGTGGCAGCCCCATAAAGGTTGAGAGGGTCAGGATATCCAGCGCCAGCAAGAATGGACTTTCATACACACTGTGGTCTTTTGGTAATAAAGATATGTCACTGTAGGCTCATCAGTCATCACAAATGTACCATTCTGGGGGAGGATGTCAATAATGGGGGAGGCTGCACATGTGCGGGAACAGGAAGCAAATGGGGAAACTCTGGACCTTCCTCTCAATTTTGCTGTGAACCTAAAACTGCTCTGAAAAAGGTGTCTAATGTAAACAAAAGTATTAGGTTGGTACAAAATTAACTGCAGTTTCGGACTATGATTTTTAAACTATTCTTAAGCTCAAACACATCTTTATTCATCAAAATAGGAGCCATTACAGTCAACACATTTTTGCCAATGAGAAATTATTTCTAGGGCATAAAAACCCGTGCTTTGGGATTCAACAAACTCTTAGAAAGCATTTTCTGTCTCCTGCAGGTTTTGGAAGTGTTTTCCCTGCAAAAAGTTGTCAAGAGATCCTTGAAGAAGTGGTAGTCGATAGGCGGGAGGTCAGATGGATGAGGCAAAACTTTGTAGCCCAATTTGTTCAACTTTTGAAGCATCGGTGATGTGACGTGCGGTTAAGTGTTGTCGTGGAGAAGAACTGGGCCCTTTCTGCTGACCGATGCCGCCTGAGAGCGTTGAAGCTTTCAGTGCATCTCATCAGTTTGCTGAGCACACTTCTCATATGCAATGGTGTCACTGGGATTCAGAAAGCTGCAGTGGATCACACCAGCAGCAGACCCCCAAAATAGTGAGTGACTATGACCATTTTTTGGTACGAGTTTGGCTATGGGAAGTGCTTTGGAACTTCTCAGTCCAACCACTGAGCTGGTTGTCACCAGTTGTCATATCAAATCCACTTTTTGTCGCACATCACAATTTGATAGAGAAATATTTCATCCTTGTTGCATAGAATAAGAAAACGCTTCAAAACAATGATTTTTTTATTTTCAGTCACCTCATGAGGCACCCACTTATCAAGCTTTTTTGCCTTTCCGATTTGCTTCAAATGCCAAACAACTACAGAAAGGTCAATGCTGAATTCTTCAACAACTTCTCGTGTAGTTGTCAGAGGACCAGCTTCGATGATGCTTTTCACCCGGTTGTTGTCCTCTCCCAGGGGCTCACCGCTGCACGCCTCGTCTTCAAGGTACATTTACTTAGCCCTTATTTTGAGCTAGGAATTATGCTAGCACTTTACATGCGTGATGTCATTAAATCCTGAAATCCAACTAGTAAGGCCATTTTCATATTCCCATTTAACAGGGGAAGAAACTGAAATCATGGGGCTCAGCAACTCGCCCAACATCACACAGCTTCTGAGGACCAAATAGGAATTCTCATCTAGGCGGTCTGGTTAAACAGAATCTTACTCATAGTAAAAGAATTGCAAATCAAAATAAGCATTTAGATATCAAACATTAGTTTGATAAGACTCAAACACTGGTATAAGTCTGAGAAAATAAGAATTTTCATGTATTATTGTGCAATTTTTAAAGACAAATTTCCCAATTATATAGATACTTTATATGTACCACCAGTTGAAAATTTTATTCTTATGCATGTACACAAAACTGTACATATAATGATATTTATTTTTACATGTTTTTAATGGCAAAAAATATAGGAAATAACAGATTCCAGCAGAAAGGACTAGTTTAATTATTTTTTAAAAAAGCAATTACATTCTATGCAATACAACATATCCACAAAAAGGAAAGCAGAATCTATATATGGCAACATTATATCTGCAAGATACATTAATTTTTAAAAATAAATGCACAATAGTGTCTAAATTGACCTAATTTATACAAAATATTTAGAAATCTGAGTTTATGATTACAGAGGAAGTTTCCTGGTGAGAACTGTGGGAACTGCCCAGTGGGGAGCAAGGCAAATTTCACTCTACACTTGACACTATTTAAAATTCTTATTATGAACACATACAGTGTTGAAAAATGAAAAGTCAAGGTCAGTATTGTTTGAGATTCTTACCGTAAATATGTATTCCTTTCATTTTAAAAAGGCAAAAAACAGGCCTAGAGTCACACAGACTGGAGTTTGAATGCCAGTTTCTCATTTCCTGGTCATAAAACAGGCCAAATTACTTGACCTCTCCGAATCTCAGTTGTCATTGGGAAGAGGGGCAAATTGCGAGAGGTAAATAAGGTAAAGCATGCAGAATATCATCACTGAGCCTGCCGTTTCCTTGGTGTCGCGGTGTGGGAGCCACGATTATCATCCCTTCGTTCACTGACAGGCTATAAAAAGATGATTATTTTTTCCAATTGGTTAACTGTGTGTACCAATGATTTCTTGGGGCAGATTGTAGGTCCCGTGTTTATTACGAGAATGTGATGCCTGGGAGTGCTGCAGCCCTCTGTGACCACGAAGACAGCCCTGGCCACACCCCAAAGACGGCAGAGCACAGCTATGGAGAGACTGAATCCTTGATATCTTCACGGAACCGCTGAGCCTTCTCGAGAACCACGACCTCCTAGATTCCTAAGTGAAATTAAGAATTAAGTGAGAAATTGAACATTCTCATCCTTTAGGTAACTTTTGGTTCATAGTTCAGTTATTGGCAATTAAAGCAGTTCTTGAGGATCAGAGAAAACCACAAATCAAAAAGACACACGCACCGCAGTGCTCACGCAGCCCTGATCACAACAGCCAGACACGGAAGCAACCCGAGTGTCAGTCAACAGGGAGAGAGACGCAGAAGATGTGGTATCTACAGACAGCAGAACAGTACTCAGTCATAAAAAGACTGTGTCATTTCCAGAGACGTGGGTGGACCTAGAGACTGTCNGACACACGCACCGCAGTGCTCACGCAGCCCTGATCACAACAGCCAGACAGGAAGCAACCCGAGTGTCGGTCAACAGGGAGAGAGACGCAGAAGATGTGGTATCTACAGACAGCAGAACAGTACTCAGTCATAAAAAGACTGTGTCATTTCCAGAGACGTGGGTGGACCTAGAGACTGTCCTGCAGAGTGAAGTTAAGTCAGAGGAAAGCAAATGTCATATGTTAAAGTATATATATGGAATCTAGAAAAAAGGTATAGACGATCTTATTTGCAAAGCCGACACAGACATGACACCGAGAACAAATATATGGATGCCAACGGGGCAAGGCGGGGGTAGAATGGGATGGGTTGGGAGACTGGGAGTGACAGATATGCACACCACTGTGTATAAAACAGACCCTACAGAGAGGCTACCTATAGCACGGCGAGCTCCCCTCCGCGCTCTCTGGTGACCTAAGTGGAGAGTGAAAGTGTGAGTCCCTCAGTCGAGTCCGACTCTTGGGGACCCCATGGACGGTTGCTCACCAGGCTCCTCTGTCCACAGAATCCCCCAGGCAAGAATACTGGAGTGAGTAGTCATTCCCTCCTCCAGGGGATCTTCCTGACCCAGAGATGGAGCCCAGGTCTCCCGCACTGCAGGCACCTCTGAGCCACCAGGGAAGCCTGAGCTGAGTGGGAAGGAAATCCAGAAAAGAGGGGGGGTGTGTACAGATGGCCGATGCACGCTGCTGTGCAGCAGAGACTGACAGGGTGAAGCCGCCACCGTGCGTGCGCGAAGCCGCTCAGTCGTGTCCAACTCTCTGCAACCCCGTGGCCGGCAGCCCACCAGGCTCCTCCATCTACGGGATTTTCCAGGCAGCAATGCTGAGGAGGGGTTGCCATTTCCTTCTCCAGGAGATCTTCCCGACCTAGGGATTGAACCCAGGTCTCCCACATTGTAGGCAGACAGATGCAACCATATTCCAACTTAAAAATGATGTCCTCAGGGAGAGACCGCCGTAGGGAGGCTTTCTGAGCTTGGAACGAGAGAGAGGGCTTGTCCTGGGCACAGCCACTCCCTCTCCCTCCAACTGGGGCAAGTTCTACTCTCGCGTTGGTCCCAGACACATCCCGCAGCCACACTTCAGTTGAGAGGCTCTACCCGGTCTTCCCGCCTGACAGGCTGCAAAGACCAGGCTCTGCCTCCAGCCTCTCTCATGGCTGCCATCACCCCGGCATACCCAGCTGGCCCTGGGCACCAGACGGATCGGTGGAAACCATGCCAGGCAGGAAGTGGCAGGGAAAGACCCCAACCCAGGCCCTCACCGCAGTGAACTCCAGGCTCCGGTTGCTGTCCGTCACCTCTAGCTCGGGCCCTCCTCGAGCCCACTGTCCCTGTACCCCCTCTGCCAGACTGGGTCAGAGCCCCAAGAGGAAGGCACACTCCTGGCCGTCCACACCTGCTCCCTCCATGGCCCGGGAAGAGGACCCTCATGGACTGCGACCACAGGGCACATTTAGAAACTCTGGGTAAATGCAAGACAGAAGGGTTGCAAAATAAGGCTCCTACACGCAGCCCCCTGGACGGGTAAAACTCACATCCGGAGTCATAGGTGTGAGCACCCTAAAGCGGTCTTCTGTCTCAAAAGCCGAAACTGCCCCGCCACCCCCGCTTGCACCTCCCTCCCCTGTTTCGCGCCTGCCCCTCACCTGCACCCCTCACTGCACCCGGCCCTGCCTGGACTCCACCCGCTCCATCTTCTCCAGCTCTTTCCTCCTCTCTGGAGTCTTCCCCTCAGGAGTCCTGGTTGGCGTGGAGAATCAGGAGTGGCAGAAGGGGGAGAGACGGCAGAGGGACCGAACTTGGCAGTGGCCGCCCTTCCCCCACCCCGCCCGAGTCTCCGAGGCAGGGCGGGAGGGGAAGATGGTCAGGCCAGACCGCCCGGGTGCTGGGCGGGGTTGGTGGCGCCCACCTGCGCCTCCGGGCACCTCTGAAAGTCAACTCTGCGGCCACCACGGGGGACCGGGCTGCTCCGGCTGGCTGCGCTGCCCGGGTACCAGCCCTGCCCCAAATTCCCTTGGCCAACCTGATCAGCAGCCTGGGGCCCGACACCCAGCTCTGGGTCCCAGCCGCTCTGCGACCACAGCCTTGCAATCCAGGGAATTGTATCAGGGCAGAGGGAGTTGGGTTGAAATCTTCTCAAGAAGTCTCTCTGAATTCCCCCAAGTCTGAAGGGAAAGAAGATCAAACCAGAGAGTCTTCCTTAAGAGACACAAACTGGGCATACAAAAGCCACAAAGTTCGCAACAAAATGGCTCCCTCGTCAACTACCTTCCCAGACCTGGACAGCTAGCAGTGAGATGCAAACAGAAGCAGAAGGCTAAAGGCAACAGGCCAAGTGGGCCTGAAAAGTGAAAGTGAAAGTTGCTCAGTCAGGCGTCTGACTCTTTGCAACCCCGTGGACTGAATTCTCCAGGCCAGAACACTGGACTGGGCAGCCATTCCCTTCTCCAGGGGATCCTCAAAACCCAGGGATCGAATCCAGGTCTCCCTCATTGCGGAAGGATTCTTTACCAACTGAGTCACAAGGGAAGCCAAGTGGGCCTGGGGTGAGAGACCCACTCCTCCCCAGCTAGACTCTAGCACCCCAAGTATAGTTCTTTGGTAAGCCATGGAAAATTCTAGCTCCAGCAGAGTCTCCCTACTTGGGCCTAACTGAGGCTTTTTCGGTGTCTCATAAGTCTTCTCAGAAGTCTCCTCCCCCTAACCCCAGCCCTGCCTCTGAGACACGAGTCCAGTTCCACACAGGAAGGAAGCAGAGACAGGACAGCATGGTGTGTCCCTACTGAGGCCCGGGCCATGCCCCAACCTAATTACAAGCCAAGCAGGAAGAAAACATAAAAGAGAAAAGGCCTGCCTGAGGCCAGCATGCACCCACTTGTCCCTTGGGTGACCTAGCCAGCCAGGGCCCATCAGTCAGTTCAGCTCAGTTGCTCAGTCGTGCCTTGACATAAAGGGAAGGAAGCAGAGGGCGAGATGGTAGGACGGATGGAGGGGAGACAGAAGGTTTCTGGGGGCAGAGAGGGCGAGATGGGGGGACAGATGGTGACTCCCCTGGCGTCCAGTAGTCAAGACTGTGCTCCCAATGCAGACAGCACAGGTTTGATTCCAGTCAAGAAACAAAGATCATGTATGCCACCTGGTTGCAATCAAAAAGATAAAAATGAAAAATGAGTACGGAGAAATATGGGATGGGGGAGAAAGAGTAGCAAGGCAGTGGCTGCATGGCCTGCAGAGCCTCCCCACGGCTCCGGGAATGGGTGCTCATGGAGGCACTGTGCGTCCTCAGCCATGTTTATAGGATGCTGAGGAAGCGTGTGGTGTCTTCAGAAAGAGGCTGGAAAATGAAAGCTTCTGGGGAGCCTACTGTAGGCTAGCAGAGAGAGGTGGATGGTTCTCCTTAACCTGGCTCCGGGAGCCAGCATTTAGAGGACCAGGCCCAGAATATATGTCTCCCAAGCAGGGCTCAGGGCTTCCCTGCTGGTCCAGACACTAAGGAATCTGCCTGCAGTGCAGGAGACACGAGTTTGATCCCTGGGTCGGGAAGGTCCCCTGGAGAAGGAAATGGCAACCCACTCCAGTATTCCTGCCTGGAGAATTGCGTGGACAGAGGAGCCTGGTGGGCTCCATTTGGTCACAACGAGTCAGACATGACTAAGCAGCTAACACTTTCCCTTTCAAGCATATTTCAAAGCAGAGAGTGAAGGACGTGGAAAGAGGCTCTCTAATGAAGGAGGGTTAAGGAAACAGAACGTGGGCCTTAATCAGAGACAAACTAGCAGGGCAGAAGCTCGCCCCCTACTGGTGGCTGCGGGAGCTGCACTCAGCGACAGTAGATAATCCGTGCCAGGCACCACGTGTGGGTTCTTCATTTACTCCACGCAGCGAACCAAAAGAGGAGGCACCGTTAGTGTCCCCGTTTTATAGACGAGGAAGTTGAGGATCAGGGAGGTTTTAGTAACTTGCCCAAGGTCTCATAGCTATAGGTGAGACCCAGGATTCAAACTCAAGTTTTACTCCACTGAACTATAGTATCCCCTCCATATCCTGTGTCAGGATCTGTATTGGGAAGACCTCATTGTCCCACAGTGAAATAAAAATGCAATACTTCTGGGGCACAGAGACCCACTTTAGGTAACTCAGGAGGTGATGTCACAGTGAGAAAGGGCCATTCTCTGCTTTTCTCCCTCCCCCGACACTGTGATCTCAGGCCGGCCACCTACCCTCTGCAGGGACAGCTTCTTCCCCGGGTGAACTGGTGATCCCTGCGGGGGTGATCGCAGACTTCGATTTGGACAGGAGATGCACGCCCTGTGTCCTGGCCAGGCCCATGGGGACAAGCGTCAGGGAGCCAGGCTTCTGCTATCGGGGGCCCAGGCTGCCAGGATGGAGAGCCAGTGGACAGAAGGGAGAGTCCCTGGAGATGAGGGAAGGAGACTCCTGCCTGGACGGGGAGCTCTAAGAATCTGGAGGATGTTCTATAGGACAGAATCTACCAGAACAAAATCCTTCCCTGGCAAAGTTGCGACCTCCGTTACTTTATTTCAAATTCTGAACAAAACAAACATACACACGATGAAATCCACCACCTCCTAGAGCCAGGCCTGACGGGGTCCCAGAAAGTCTGGGCAGAAACCTGGAGTCTGAGAGGAGGAGCCCTGTAAAGGAAGCCGGTGGCCATGTCCTGGGACCCTCAACCACTGCCAGCCAGGTCTGCCCAGGAAGCGGGGTGGCGGATTGGGTCTCCAGGTTGAATTTGGAAATGAAGCTTCAGCTCCTGCAAGTAGACCTATCCACAGAGGCTGTGCAGCCTGGGTTAGTGAGGCCAAGGACACTCTTTTTCCACCGTTTGGGGGTGGCAAGCTTACCTGCGGGGGTGTCCTATGGGCCCCAGCTACGCATAGCACCAAGGTCAGACACAGGCCAGGCTGGATTCCAGCACCACGCTGCCAACCTCCACCTCGGTCGTGATGAGGCAGGTGGGAGGCTGGGCTGGCCCTTCCCATTCAGGGCGCATCCCGGCCTGCCATCTTGGCATACCGGGTGTAGCAAGTGGAGGTGGTATATGGAGCATAAACGCATGATGGCGCGTGTAGGAAGAGGAGAGATGCTGCCAACCTCCACCTCGGTCGTGATGAGGCAGGTGGGAGGCTGGGCTGGCCCTTCCCATTCAGGGCGCATCCCGGCCTGCCATCTTGGCATACCGGGTGTAGCAAGTGGAGGTGGTATATGGAGCATAAACGCATGATGGCGCGTGTAGGAAGAGGAGAGAGTCTCCTCATGATGGGTGCCACTGGTGCCCACGGAGCCCTGGGGCATATGGCCCTCCCCCTGCCCCTCCCGGCCTCCCACCTGGTCCCACGTGGCAGCTTCATCTCCTTTTGTTCAAACTGGAAACCGCAGCTTTCTGCAACTCCTCCTTCTTCCCAAATCCGCCACACACCGTGTGTGGTATGTGTGCTCAGCCCCAGCTACCCACTCCATTTCCCCCTTTCAGGCCCAACCTTGGCTCCCGTACCCAAGTACCCCTCCTGTCCCCCCCGCTCAGGCTCCCGCCTCCCACTTTTTCCACGACTCTCCCCTCATGGCAGCCAAAGGGATATTACTGCAATGAAACCTGGCCCCACTCCTGCATCCACGGCTCCTGTAAAGTCCCCTTCCATAGTCACATCAGGAGCTTCACAGCTGGGACCCGCTTACCAGCCTCCCAACTCGACAAACACCCCCATACAGCCTGTGCTTCAATGATTCACCACTACCCGGGCAGGACAGGACGCTCCCAAGCCTCTGACCAGGCTGTTCGGCCTAGCATGCCAGGGCCCACTCGCCCACCCGCCCAGCCTCACTGTGCCCTCAAGACCTGCTCAGCTCTGGCCCCGAGTGAAGGTGACTTCCTCCGCCAGTTCATCACCCCTCCCCTCGTGTCCCCACAGCTGGGGTTCTTGGTGCTCCCGTGCGGGGCCAGAGATGAGGACACCCTGGTGCCCACGTCACTCCCAAGAGTGGACTCGCCTGCCCCGTTCCACACATGGAGGGATGGACGGGCCCAGGACCCCAGGCTACATGGTGTCAAGACCCTCATGACAACCCGCTTGAGCACATTTTAAAAGGGAGATAAAGTCAAGTCCCCTCCTGCGCACCGCACCTCCTCTTTGCCCCAGGCCCACCCTCAGACGCAGCTCTGATCTGCTGTCATTTTCAAGCAGGAGCGGCAGTTTACCCAGCCTCAGCTGGGAGTGAGAAAGCCACATTTCGGAATATGGAAGCCCCATGCCGGTCTTGGGATGCATTCTGACCTGAAACCTGCCTTTCTCACCTGGTCTCTGGCCTGTTGTCACTACTGCTTTAAAAGTTAACCCACTGTTGCAAGTCATTTCCACCTCGAGAGTGCTGGTCCCCTGGGGATGGGGAACATGCTGGCTGTCAGATCCTGGTTCCTGGGTGCAGAAGGGGGCCCAGGAGCAGGACCATGTCACAGGCAGGGCTGCACGTGGGTCCTGACTCCACCTTCCCATGCCAAGTGACTCTCAGCAGGGCACTAACCTTTGCCAGACCCTAACACAATCATCTACCAGGCAGTTGGCTCCGAGAAGTACCCTGCAGCCTTCTATAATGCTCAAAGCCCTGCCCGTCCTACAGGCAGGGCTGCACGTGGGTCCTGACTCCACCTTCCCATGCCAAGTGACTCTCAGCAGGGCACTAACCTTTGCCAGACCCTAACACAATCATCTACCAGGCAGTTGGCTCCGAGAAGTACCCTGCAGCCTTCTATAATGCTCAAAGCCCTCCCGTCCCACACACGGTGAGCTCGACAAGGGCACAGGCAGCTTCTTCCCCAAGGAATCCACAAAACCTGGCAATGAAGATGCGCTCAATAAATTCTTGTTCACAACTGCCACAGACCCTAACACAATCATCTACCAGGCAGTTGGCTCCGAGAAGTACCCTGCAGCCTTCTATAATGCTCAAAGCCCTGCCCGTCCCACACACGGTGAGCTCGACAAGGGCACAGGCAGCTTCTTCCCCAAGGAATCCACAAAACCTGGCAATGAAGATGCGCTCCTCTGCCAACCACATGCTGCAGGAGAACACTCCAGGCTTCAGCCAGCCCCCGGCCCTGCTCTTAGCCCACCACCGTGAGCTGTCCAACCTGGGCATGGCAACTGCAGTCTTGCCAAATGTCTGTGGTTATGTCTGTAAAACACAGTGAAGACTCAGGAGAGTGAGTTGACAAGCGTGTGGCACACACGAAGCCTTGACAATGTCAGTTCCCTTCCCTAAAGACTTAGACAGCCCTTGCCACTTGAGACCCTACCTCTTATGTCAGGAATTCGTTGTATCTCAGCACTGCTGTGAAAATAAAGCCACAAAGAGGCCTGGGGGAAATCATGGCAGAGTTCTGAACAGAGACTGGATAGAAGGTCAAGAGTTTTTACAGAGAAGTCAGGATCCCCCTTACGCACAGTGTTGAAACTGTCCCAAAGTTCAGAGCCCGCACGTGGCTCTTGGGAATCAAGCCCTTATAAACTAGCCCGACTGCCGGGGGCAGGGAACCCCCAGGCTGCAGCCCTGTGACCTGCGGGCAGCAGAGGACAGAGACATGTCGGTGGGTGCCTGTGGATCCAAAGAGCGTGGGGACCCCACCGTCCCTGGGGCTGAGTCCACGCACCCCGGGCAGCTCCAGGGGCTGCAGCTCCTCACTCGGGGGCTGCACCGGAGCAGCCACAGCAGCTGGGGCGCCGCAGGGACTGCATGACAGCTCGAAGCGGCCCCCTTCGACCCTCAGCAGACAGGCCAGCCTCGCTGGCAGGGGCCCGCTGCAGCTGCTCAAACTGCATCTCCAGGTGCTTCTGGATGGCCACACCGAGCACCTCCGGGTCCACTGCAGCTCCGTACACCTCCCATGTCATGCCCTCAGCATCCCATCGTACGTCCCGCACAGGAGATGGCGCCGCTGCCAGGCTGGACTCCAGAGTTACCTCCGGGAACACGTGCAGGGCCACAGGGGCTTCCAAAGGCGGGCTCGTGGCCACCGCCTTGCACACTGCCGTGGGGGCTGCTTGAACACCAGCGTCCTGGGCTGACAGAGGGGAAGCCAAGACTGGGGCCAAGTCACTTGCTGAGGTCATGGTCCACATATCCTTGGTCCTGGCACTAGGTTCCACGGCTACCCCTGTGGGACCCCAAGGGTGGGCACAGCAGTGGGAGTGCCCAGGAAGCCCCCCAGGAAACGCACACTGGAGTTTCGCCCCATGGTGAGCCTGCAGCCTAGATTCACTCACTGATGCCACTAGTTTGGGAAAGGCCAGAATCCCTGGGGCAGGCAAGCCATGGCGGCAGCAGCTGGCCCCCAGCTCCCTCATGGCACAGAGCAGGGCTGCTGGAGACAAAGCGTGGCAGGAGGCGGTGGCCGACTGGCCAGTGGCTTTGGGGCTGCTGCTGTGGGTCACTGTGCCTTCCAAGGCGGCTGGTGGCACCCACACCTGACTCTCCAGTGTCCAGGCTGAGTTTGAAGTCTTGTCCTCCGGAGCCAGGTCCCTTTCCAAGCCTGCAGGGGTCTGGCCACTCTGGCCCGAGGCACTGCTGGGCTGCAGCTGAGCCCTATGGACAGGCGAGCTGCCCAGGGCTGAGCAGCTGAGGCTGGCCTTTTGAGCACCGCTGTGGCCCCGGGTCTGGGTGCTGCGAACCAGGTCCGAGTGGCTCCTCTGCACAGCGGCGGCGCTGGGGTCCCGCAGGTGACTCAGGCCACTGCTGCCCACGGTGGACACGTTGCCCACGGTGCTGCTGCGCCAGTGGCCCACAGCGCCAGGCTGCGGCTGGGGGCTGGAGGCCCGTGCCTGCTCCACATGCTCAGCCTGGTGCCCCTCCTCCTCCGGGACCTGGGCACCAGTCCTGGCCTCGCCCAGCTGGGCCTGCCATATAGCGCTGCTGGCCCTCTGGCGATACTCTGGCCTCTGCCCCCGGCCTTCGCCCAGCAGGCTGGAGGAACTTCGGGACAGGGGCTGAGGGTGGGCACTGAGGGGTTCCGGGGCATCCGGCTCAGGACGGCTGGATCTCATGGCTGCCTGCAGGAGAGAGAGAGGGAGGGGGTGGCACTGAGCTGGGTAGCGGCATCTCTGCTGGATTCTGCCGGGGGCTCACACAGTGCAAGGCACACTGAGGGGACAGCTTCAGTCTCAGCCTGCCTGACCAGTCAGAGCCACAGGCAAAGTGATGATAGGAGCCAGACCCTTCAAATCAAGGTCACCACACATACACAGGATGACGCTTCTAAACACCAAAGCTGAGGGACCAGAACCCGCCCTAGGGTGGGATCCTAGAGGCCATCCAGAAGGCCAGTGGCTGACTACTGCTGATTTATGGCGGAGGGGAAGCCAGGGGCGAGGCCAAGCCTGCTGGGGCCTGGGGGCTCGGGGCTTTGAGACAACAGCTCTTTCTTAGTCAATCAGCACAGAGCTACTACAGGATTTTAATAACCAGTAAAGCTGGACTGATGGATACTACCCTGGTTCCTCCTAGAACCATCACCACCTCACTCACTTGGACCGGAGTCTCTTTGGTACACAGTCGGGGGCAGAGAAGTCTTGGGGATGAGAAAGACATGAATACCGGGCTCACTGAGAACACCCTGGGTTCTCTCACGCTCCCTCCCCATCCTCTCTGGCCTGGCCTGGCTGGGTTGTTGCGTCTCCGGGGCTCAGTCTTGGCCGCTGTGAAGGGGAAGGCATTTCCTGGCTCCCACTGCATGCTCCAAGAATAGGAGAGGCTCCCGGATCAGCCCTCAGGACTCACTTGGCATTTGTTCATTCCTCCCGCTGCCGTCTCGTGAGCACCTTCTGTGTGCCATGCTCTTGAGAGCAGACAGCACAGAACTAATGCAGATCTGCTGTGCCCACCAACGGGGTCCAATACAGGTCACCCCCACTATCTGAAAGAACAGCATTCCTATGAAACCTTTTCATAAACCAAAATAGTGTAAAGAAGCAACTACCTTGTCTTGTAAAACTCTTCGAATTTCTTTCCATTACTGAAAACAGTTACTAATTAATGTAGGTGAAGTGGAATAAAGCAAACTTTTGAAAAGTAGGGAATACCTGTACCACCAATCAGATACATGTACTCTCTTGCCCCCACTCCCTTCCAGCCATTCTTGTCCCTTTCTCTAACCACACAGACTCCTCCAGACCTGCAGGTTGGGCCTGGAGAGAGAGGAAGGAGATGGTGCCTGGGAGGAAGGAACAAGGAACAGGGTGAGCAGAAAGCAGGAGGCATGTGTTCAGATCACAAGAAGCGGGCAGCGGGCTGGGGGCTGGGCAGGGCCCAGAGAGAGGGGGTGGGGTCAGGGCATGAGTCAGCCTGGCCCAGGGCAAAGTCGTGAATAAGGAACATCACTGTGAGACTCCCAGCCAGGCAGGACATGCTGGAGAAGCAGGGTGGGGATGGCAGGCAACAGCGGCAATTCGGGCAGTCCCAGGCCTGCCCTCCCGGCCCGCGCTGATAAGAACTGCCACGGAACCAGCCGCCTGGCCAGGCGAGCAAGGCCACTGAAAGGCAGTGTGGGAAGGGCTCTCGGGAGCTCAGTTTCTGTACATTAAAGCTTCCTGCTGCCCCAGAGCTCAGGAGATGGCTGGTGGCCGTTCAAGCCAATGCTGAGGCTGTTTCCAGAGCACCTGTCCCCTTAGGGTTCCAGGCTTACTGTGAAGCCCAGCCCAGCACAGCTTTCAGCAGTGACGAAAAGATGCTGCTCTGCGCTGTCCACTACGGTTGTCACTGGTCACATGTGGCCACGGGGCACTTGACAGATGGCTAGTGCAACTGAGCAACTAATTTGCTGATTTTGTTTACGTAACTGAAATTTAGGGCCTCCCAGGTGGCTCAGCAGTCAAGAATCCGCCTGCCAATGTGGGAGATGTGAGTTCCATCCCTGAGGCCGAAAGATGCCCTGGAGAAGGAAATGACAACCCACTTCAGTATTCTTGCCTGGGAAATCCCATGGACAGAGAAGCCTGCCAGGCTACAGTCCACGGGGTTGCAAAAGAGTCAGACATGACTTAGGGAGTAAACAACAAAATTGAAGTTTAAAGGGCCACATACTGTTGCTGATGACCACACGGGACTGTGCAGCTCTACCCATGGAACCAGCCTGGGCAGGAGTCTCCTGTCTTAGCTGCTCCTTGGGGCTGAACCCATACTGGTCCCTGGAAGAGTCAGGAAAATGATGAATAGACAAGAAAAGACTACGGCCCAGGCCCTACTCTCAGGCTCTAAGGTGGACATATAAAGAGAGAAGGTCAACAAGGCCAATAACAACCGCAGTGATGATGATAAGAACAGCAGTTCCAAGTGCCCAGCCACCCACCATGTGGCAGGCATGTGCCATCTCCTTTCCAGCACTGTACGTGATAGCAAGAGCAATCTCAGGAGATAAGCCATCTTTCTCCATTCTACAGGAGAGGAAACCAAAGCTCAGAGAGGTTAGTGACTTGCTCAAGGGCACACAGCTGGTAAGTGGCTAAGCCAGGAATCAAACTCAGGAGTGCCTGAGGTTCTCTGTGCTCCCTCTTGAGAACGGGGCAGACCTCCGTCCTGGACACTGTCACTCTTCACTGGCATCCCTTTTTATTTAGTGTTGCCATGACTCAACTGGAGTCCAGGCACCCAACACATGGGTACCCAGGGGTATCCATGACATGCCAGTGGAACAAGTGAACAAGTAAGAGCAAAGCCTGGAGGCCCATTCCCCCCTCCTGCTTCTTAGCAGCTCTGTAAGCAGCCGAGACTCAGAAAGGCAGGAGACCTGCTGGCTAGGAAGGCTGTGGTCACAGATGGGCCCTGGGCCCCAAGCCCAAGAACCCGAAGGAAGTCCTATCTGGACAGCCCACCCAGCCTCTGACTGAACCCCACCTACCCCGGAGGAGGGCCATAGGAAGCCAGACCTTGGTCTCCTTGACGAAACAAGACAAGGCTGGGGGCACACAGTCTCCGCCAGGAGCCGGCGAGAAGCTGTCAGTGCAGGTACTGCTGCATCAGCCTCACCAGGTGGCTGCCTGATGCTCAGGGCTGGCCGTCACTCAGAGTGAAAGCAGCGACCACAGAGACCCCGGGGGAGTGGCAGTTATATTTCTGTTAGTTTCCTTCCTTAGGCGAGAAGCTGTCAGTGCAGGTACTGCTGCATCAGCCTCACCAGGTGGCTGCCTGATGCTCAGGGCTGGCCGTCACTCAGAGTGAAAGCAGCGACCACAAAGACCCCAGGGGAGTGGGCAGTTATATTTCTGTTAGTTTCCTTCCTTAGCCCACCTCCACAAATGGCAGGTGACAATCTGAGACCTGGAACAGCTCAGAAATGTCAAAGAACCCACAACTGGACCCCAGCTGGCCTTCCCAGGCTGATCGAGGGAAGAGCTTCAAGGGAAGATGCATGGAGGTATGCTAGTAAAAGAAGGTTTTTCACACCCCGCCTACCACCAAGAATAGAGGCCTCCCAGGAAGCAATAGAGCTGATCAGATGAACTTCAGAGCCAGGGACGAACAAGTGAAGCAAAGGGGTATACTTCCAATCCAGGCTCTTGCCCTTCCTACGTATGCACACTCAGGGAGACCCCTAACCTCTTTGAGCCTCAGTTTCCCCAATCTGCAAATCGGAAATAAATCCCCACCCTGCAGGGCTGTTGTGAAGACATAATGTGATGGCATATGGACTGCCTGGAACAGCGACTGTTAATAATCTTACCTTTCTTCCTCCCATCAAGAGTGACTTGTGCTCAAGGTATCACAGGACTAGTACTTGGAAGTGGGGGTAGGAGTAGAAAGATGGCTTTTAGGAAGCCATTTAGATTATAGGGTAGCTTGGTTTGCTTCTTAATCTTGCCCTTCCTCATCCCATCCTAGGATAGTGGTAGTCACCACCAACGTTCCCAATGTCTCCATCATCTCTCTGTTCCCAAGTCTATTTTAAACCTCAGCTTGGGAGAATATGTATACGTACACTCATACATCCATGCATACGGACACACACACACTCCTCAAATGTTGAGATATGAACTTACCTCTTAGAGACCAGGCAGGGACATACACCACCCAAATCCCTCCTTGAATAGTGAGGGGCGTGGCAACCTCCAGTAGGTGGTCTGATCCTTCCCAGCAAAGGAGGGCCTGACAGGACAGACAGGGCCAAAGCTGGGGAGAGCAGCAGGGAGCATTCCTGAGCTACTGAGAAGTGTTTGGAGGCACAAAGCCTGCCCTTCACAGAGGATGAAGGAGTCCTAAGAACAAAGAGCCCACGTCACAAGCTGTGCCAGGAAAGGGTTCTGGGGAACAGTGAGGCAGAGGTCCCAGACCCAGCTCTGCTCACCACAGAGAGGCCTAGATCCCACCAGGCAAGAGATTCCTCCCCTGAGGAGGATTTGCCCATACTTCCCAAGAGGAACCGGAGATGAAAAAGCTCAGCCTCGCGGCCTAGCTGCCCCAAACCTGAAGCTGCCCAGGTGGCTGGTGTGTCCATACCTGCGTGGCCATGGGCTCCCATGAACCAGTACAGGCCCACACCACACCCATGGACCCACCGGGGCCGCTTGCTGTGTGAGCCTGCAGGAGACAGCACCCACCAGCCGCACTCTGCGCACCAGACCGACAGGCCGCTTCCAGCTGCGGCCAAAGGCCGGACCACACCGCACCGCACACTCTCCCCTAGCGCAAGGGGCCCTGTCCTGCCCTCCCACACGAAGCCCGCCTGGACTCAGGAGAAGGCCCTCAACACGACCCCCAAGCAGGGCTCCAGACCTTCCCAGCAGCCAAGACTG
>SJYT01008006.1:47916-74127 GCA_006410635.1 Cephalophus harveyi
TGTGTGCCTAGCTTCACTGCCCTGAGTGATCATTGCCCAGAATTGCCTCTCTGCTAGGCTTACTGCCCAGGAAGGAGCAGGCTGTTGGCAGCTGGGTGATGTCAAGGGCGCCTTCCTAGCCTCAACTCCTACTTGCCCTGCCTTTCCACCCATGTCTGAGGTCTCTGTGGCGAGGAGTTAGGGGCTGGTATGTTTCACACAGCCAAGGGCTACAGCATGGAGAGCTACGAGATGTGTATAAGAGACAGGACCCACTCTTCACGGCACATCTCACCGTCCCGTCTTTTCGGTCCCGCCCCCACCACGATCTCCAGTTTTACAGGCCTCCCAACGACATCCCCCCGCAAGACACCCATCTTCTCGACCCAACCCCAACGTCCCCAACCTTATAGGCTCGGCTCCTTACAATCCTCCAGCTCCCCAGCCCAAGTCCAAAGAGCCCCGCACTCTCGGCCCCTGCGTACCGAGGGGTACGCAGGTCTAAGCACAGAGGTCTAAGAGCCCCTCAGGAGACCCTTTCTCGCCACCCGGACCCATGTTCTTGATCACCCTGGCCCCCATCCTTCAACAGTGAGGGACTTCAGGTCCTGCCCTCGAGAACCCCAGTGCATGGGATACCTAGTTGGGTCCATCTTAGACCCACCCTGCAGACGCCCATCCTTCAAGCCCTGGACCCCATAGTTCCACCCTCTCAAGTTCACTCTTGCAGACCCCACCACCGAGCCTGGTCCTTTGAGCTCTGCGTCCGTGACACCTTCAAGACCCAGGCCCTCCATCCGGCCCCACAGCCTCAACCCCATAGACTCCATGCCCAGAACTGCTTCCAGTTCAGGCAGCAGGCTCCTTAGGCCCAGGCTCCCAACATGCCTCCCCCGGCCCAGACAGCTCCCTACCCCTTCTGCTCTCCAGGGATTTCTATCACCCATCCCCAGGGCCCCTTGTCTCTGAGAATCGAGTCCCAGTATCGGTTCTTTTCTGTTGAACCCAGCTGGAGGGACCGTTGATTTGCTTGCCCAGCCCTTTACCGAAGGGTCTGCACCCCTCTGGTTCAGTAGTTAGAAAGGGAGCACCATCACTTGCTCTTCCAGTTTGGGAAGACCTCAGGCACCAGCCTCACTTCTCTGGTCTCCCCGAGCCTTGTGCCTCCACCTAACATCAAGAGGGGACCTGCACAAAGTTCCCCAGCCCTAGGAGAGTGGGAAGCCCAGGCGAGAGCCTGCACCATTCACTTTCTGTAGCCCCCAGTCTGGCATCTAGCCAGACACCTGAAGAATCAGACAGGAATTAAAACCTCAACATCCCACATACTCACTGGTTCTGTGATCCCACACCCAAGCCAAACGATCCCTCTCTTTGAATACTGGTTTCTTCATCTGCAGAATAATTATTCTTACCGCACAGGGCGATAGGAAAGAGAGAGTTTAAATGTTCTGCAGCGTGTTCTTGCTGCTATCAGTCATTTGATCAAATATTTAACAAGCTCCTCCTGCATTAGGTTCTGGAGCTACAAGCTAGGGCTGCATGAAGTGGGACTGGGGTGGGATTTGTTGACCACTTTGGTAGAGAGAGGAGGCACTTGGCTTAAGACCCCATGGGCCGAGCACCATTTCCTGAGACTCGGAGCCCAACCAAAAAGGAGCAGGTGTGATGGTCTCAGGAGTTCCACGGGGGGCAGCAGGTGGAGAGGTGAGTGACACAGAAACTGCAGTTCTCAGGAAGTCTGAGCATCGTGGGCACAGGGGACCCTGAAGTCACAGGAGTGGATAAGGTTTTCAGGACGCACAGAGAGGAGGACCTAGGACTCACCTGTGAGTGCATGCATGCTCGGTTGCTCCAATCGTGTCCGACTCTTTGCGACCCTGTGAACCTGCCAGACTTCTCTGTCCACGGATTCTCCAGGCAAGAATACTGGAGTTGGCATCTGTGACTGACCACGTGGTTAAAGACTGATAAGGACCAGCCAGAAAGGAAAGAGGGAAACCAGGACATTGCTGTGACCCTGGGCACTTAGAGTCAACAGCTTCAACATGGCAGTGGAGCAGAAGCCCCCGGAGCAGATGGAGGAGTGAATCAAGGGGTGTGGCGGGGGATGGAAGGCTGCTTGTGCAGCCAACTCTTATGGGCGGTCCTAGAGTAGAGAGCTAAGAAAGGTGTCACTGGGAAAGTGGTGCAGGATCAAGAAAGAAAAATTTTTTTTGGTGTTGGTATTGTGTTTTGGCTCACTTTTTAAAATATGATGCATCATGTAGTGGGTTTCCTTGATTTCAAGCAACAAAAACCAAGTGGCAAAGTTAAGCAAAAAAGGAATGTGTTGGGAGATATCAGGAGTCAGGGATGGAAGCTAATGCTGGAGAGCTGGCCTTGGTTCCTCAAGATAGTAGCCAGTTGAGTGTAGACCTCAGCATCAGGGAGCACCTCAGCATCAGGGAGCACCCCACCATCTCGCCCTGTCACCACCCTGGAAGGAAAGCTTCCAATTGTCTGTCCTCCTGTGCCTCTCAGCTTGAAATTCAAAGAACCAGGGGACTGGCCTTGGTTCCTCAAGATAGTAGCCAGTTGAGTGTAGACCTCAGCATCAGGGAGCACCTCAGCATCAGGGAGCACCCCACCATCTCGCCCTGTCACCACCCTGGAAGGAAAGCTTCCAATTGTCTGTCCTCCTGTGCCTCTCAGCTTGAAATTCAAAGAACCAGGGGAGCTGCTGCTGCTGCTGCTGCTAAGTTGCTTCAGTCGTGTCCGACTCTGTGCGACCCCATAGATGGCAGCCCACCAGGCTCCACCTTCCCTGGGATTTTCCAGGCAAGAACACTGGAGTGGGTTGCCATTTCCTTCTCCAAGGGGAGCAAGAGAGCTGATTTGACTGAGCTATATCCATGTGCTGTCTGTCCTGGGATGGTGAGAGCAATATCTGGTCAAATTCATTTCTAGGAACATCACACAGGACCCACCAGGGCTGCAAACAGGGTGTTTTCCCCAGAAAGAGGAATGGAGACTGGGCAGCCAGACACAGATCCACTGCATGTTGTAATAAATTGAGCATATTTGACCGCAAGGAGAAGCACCCATATAGAAGAAGTAGCGGAAGAACAGGAAAGAGTGGGAATCACTGCTGGTGTAAGGTCCCCACTGGGATCCTGAACATAGTGAACAGGAGTAACATGGTTTCTGTGCAACCAGAGGACAAGAAGAAAAATGGTGGAGTGATACCAAGATAGGTCATGAGGTCTGGAAACTGAAGTTTGTTGATTTCTGTTTTCCTGTCTGATGGTTCTGATTTCTGTGTGTAATAAAAGGCAAAATCATGTGCTGAGAGAGAAAGGGGAAGATGGAAAGGTAGGAGAGGCAAGGAGGGAGGAGGAGGTTTGGAACAGTCATTGCAGAAAGTGGAAGAGCCTGTTAGCCAAAGAAATGCCATAGAAGGTAACCGAGAAATATCTGGGCCCACATAAGTTTGGAACCAGCAATTATGAAGAAAGAATCTTACTCAAAGAAAAGCAAATTTGAGTTAGGACTCACAGTTGCAAGAGAAAATTAGAAAGTTAAACTTAAAAAGATACTTTTGGGGACTTTGCTGGTGGTCTACTCACTTCCACCAGAGGCGGCACGGGTTTGATCCCTGGTTGAGGAACTAAGATCCCGCATGCTGCACGCTGCCAAAAATAAATAAATAAACGGTGCTTTTGACACAACTCCACTCTACACTTTCAGAATAAGCCACAGTCCCCATTTCTTCAGTAAAACAATGAACAAATCCTTCTGGATGCTGGTGTCCAGGAGGACACGCTCTTACCAGTTGAGTTGGGTTTATTAAGAGTCAGGTGAGTTTGTATCCAAACTTACTTACTCCAACCGTACACGTTGTCATTATGCAGGGTAATTAAACTGCACATTAACTGCTGGGATATGAATATGAAAAGACAGTTTCGTTCCTGTGAAACTGGGTTAAGTGCTCTGAAAAGTGAGTCATCAGAACTTCTGCCAATTAAGTGTGAGAAGGGCAACTTGAAAAAGCATAGGAAGAAAATCTAGACAATTTAGACAAATTCTGAATCGGATTGCTCCCCGATTGTCTTTAAACTAACTGACTTGCCCACTAACCAATCATCATTGATCAGGACTGAACCCTGGGTAAAAGAGCTAATATTCTGTAGTTTAGGCAAAGAAGGGAATTTATTGAATCCAGCTTTGAGTATTGCAACATCCAAAGCCTCTGTCTCTTACACTCCTTCCCTCTGATAGCCTCTGGGTTACGGTCATTCTTACCTAGTCTCTCTTGGGAAACAAGCTTGCTGGCAACCCCAAATCTACACCCTCACATCTCTGGATCCGCAAATCAAATCTTACCCTGTTTGATAATACTGGCCCAGGGTGGCCAGCTGGGGGGTAGCTCTTTGATTGGCTGGCCTATGTTGTGTGGTCCTCCAGGCAACAGGTATAGCGTACAAGCACATACATAAAAGACCAGGGTGTTAAATTTCCTTACATGCCCCAAACTAACATTTTGAGGGATGTATGTTCCCCCCCAAACCACAAGCCTGGTCAACACCAGCCTGCATCGTTGACTCAAACTAACCAATCTTAAGCCACAAAACCCACATCAGCAGGAAGTGGGCTGAAAAGCTATGCAGCCCCAAGAGGGGTGCGCCATGGATGCCCACTTCCGTGGTGGGGATGGAAGAGAATGACCAGAGTGGGGACAACCAGGGCCCAGAGGAAGAATCCTGGAGAGAAGGCTGTCATCCAGGGCAGCTGCTCCACCCTGGGCTCTTTTGCAGTCTCTGCCCACCAGGATGTGATGACAGTGGCCAACCAGTGGCTGCAATGGGTTTCCATTTTTTCCTTCTTCTGGACGAGGGTCCCTACTATGTTATACTGTTCCTGTGTGCTATTGTATATTGGGTGTGACGAAGCAGCTAGCTTGTGTATGCCTTTAGAGGGCACTGAACCATGAAAAACCACGTCCAGACTCCCTGCTGCAGGCTGTCCACACCCGGATCCTAGGCTGGGAGCTGGATGCAGGCACTGGATGGAACTGTGGGGTCATCTCCCCCCGGGAAAGGACATCTGAAGCTCTGGGAGAATGAGGAACACAGACATTTGATTGGCCAAAGGGATGGACTGGGATGAGACTGCTAATTGGCCCCTAATGGTCATAATGTCCTCCTTTTATCTGTAGACATGGAAATCCAGGGGGGAAGATGATATCTCATTATCTTTCTGGAAGCTATCTGGCCAGGTAACTGACCAGTAGGACTGCACTGTAGGGAGGTGATGCTTGTGAGCAGGAGTGAGCCCTGCTCTTCTCTCCACTGGCTAGGTATGGAGGTGGTGAAAGGCCTCAAACCACACAGCTGAGTCATACCTAGGGCTAGTAAAGCAGCAGGATAGGGAAACACCTGGCCTCCCTGCTGCTTAAGAAAGGTAAGAAAAAAAACCTTCTATCTTGCTTAAGCTAATCTCACTTGAAGTTTCTATTCCAACAGTTCAACCTGTATGCTACAAATTACTCATCCTCTCCTCTCCTCCACACCCCTGTGCTTTGGGTGGGTCTCAGGAAGAAGGGCATATGACAAGCCTAAGGCAATCACTTACCCTGGCCTCAGAGGTTGTTCAGGATAAGTATGTGTCCCACTTAGAGCCAATGGCATGCAATAAGGAATTTCTCTGGAAGTCTTGAGAAAAAAACTCACTGTTTTTGCTAAAAGAATGTGGAGACTGAAGCCATCATCTTACACAAAGCCTGATACTAGAGTCAGCCCAGCGGGTGGCAAAGCCAGGATGTTGAGAGAAGCAAGGTCCGAACAACATCATTTTGAGTTTTGACCCTAGTGAGAACTACGGCTGGTCTCAACCTTTGACAAACAGCCATTTGTGAAGTTCCTTGCCCTCACTCAACTCCCACCATAAGACTGAAAAATCACATATTCACTTTCCTGGTCTTCCCTGAAACCAACATGGCCATGTGGGTCTTGCCCATGATGTATAAGAGTCAACATGCTAAGGGCTTTCTGATGAAAGGAGAGAAGTGAGTGAGGAAAGAAGCACTTATCCCCCCCTGTTCCCTTCCTGCTTTTTCTGCCTTTGAACTTGCTCTTAGAGAACACTAAGCTTGGTGCTGTCGTAGAGGTCTTGCAGCTTTAAGGTGACACACGCTGAGATGGCAAAGCAGAAGGACACAAGGAGCCTCAGCCGTGGATGATATTCTTTGCCAAACCAAACCTGAGGCCATCCAACTCCAATTTCTTGTTAAGAAATACCATAGTTCACCAATTCTAAGAGCCATATTCTCTTTCACACATAACACCTTTAAAATCAAGTCACATCTCAACTATTTGATAATAAAGAATTGCTTCATAGTTTGATAGCATCTTTTCTTATGCAAAGTGGTATAATAGTGATACATTTCATAATCAATGGCATCTTCAAGTTAATGAAATACAGTAATAAATTTCCTTATGGTTTCAGTTCAGTTCAGTTGCTCAGTCGTGTCTGACTCTTTGCGACCCCATGAATCACAGCATGCCAGGCCTCCCTGTCCATCACCAACTCCCGGAGTTCACTCAAACTCACGTCCATCAAGTCAGTGATGCCATCCACCCATCTCATCCTCTGTCGTCCCCTTTTCCTCCTGCCCCCAATCCCTCCCAGCATCAGAGTCTTTTCCAATGAGTCAANATAACTTTTCTTCCAAGGAGTAAGCATCTTTTAATTTCATGGCTGCAGTCACCATCTGCAGTGATTTTGGATTAGGACACATTTAACCAGGTTTTCTGTAAGAAGAAGCCAAAATAAGTCTTAATTGATTTAAAAAAAAAAACCTACTATAGCATAGAAAACAAACTTATGGTTACCAAAGGGGAAAGAGGTGGATGGGAATAAATTCAAAGTTTGAGGTTAACAGACACACAGTACTATATATAAAATAGATTTTTAAAAAACCAAGGATCTACTGTGTAGCACAAGGAACCATATTCAATATCTTATAATAACCTATAATGGAAAAGAAACTTAAAAAGAGTTTAGCTGGTAATTCTGCATCATACCCAGGCCCCCATTCCCACCACAAGTGGCGCGTCTAGTCCCTGATTTCCGTAAGTCTTTGACTCCCAATAGAGAGAGTGTAGCTACTTCCCAACACAGCAGCAGATGCTCTCGCCTCTGGTTCCCTCTCTGACATCTCAGGCCAGAAGCCCCAGTTGCCTGTGCACACCAACGGCCAATCCATTTCCTCCTGAAGCAAGCACTCCGAGTGGTCCCGAGCTCCTTGGGCTTGAGGGAGAGTATAGCTACCCAGCCAAAGGTCCCTGGGCTTGAGGGGAGAGTTTGGCTACCCACCTGTCCCTCTTGCAAAGGGTCCTACATCACAGCCTCAGCCCTCAACAAAGGCATCTCCCAAGTCCTTACTCTCTGCCACTCTTCCAGAATTTTCTTTCTCACTATGGGCCAATTGTCTAGCTGATTCTCAGCCACTTTGGAAAACTGATATTATGGGGACTTCCATTTTAATACAGTGGATAAAAATCTGCCTGCCAATACAAAGGACATGGGTTCAAACCCTGATCTGGGAAGATACCACATGCCTCGGGGCAACTGAGCCCGTGGCCACAACTACTGAGGCTGCACTCTAGAGCCTGCAGGCCGCAGCTACTAATGCTTGACTTCTGCGCTGAGGGCCAGCCTCAGAGTTCAGGGCACCTGGAGCTAGACCTGCTAATCAAACCTGACCAGCCACTTAGTCTCATCACCTCAGTGTCCCTCACTTTCCACCTGAGTATAAAGGGGAAAAGAGCCTCATAGAGCTTGCCTCCCCCCTCCCCCATCATTCATCGCCTGCCATGGCTAACAATTAATTAAGAGTGTTAGTTTCAAATATCAGAAATCAACTCATACTGGTTCAAGAGAAAGAAAAGGTTTAATTTATTGGACCACCTAAGGACAGATGGCTGCCTGAACAGCGGGACCAGGGGCCAGACAGCCTCATCAGGCAGCCTGCACTTCTCTGAGCTCCTGTCTCACATACATTCCTCCACACGGGTGCTCCCAATGGCCCTAGACTTAGCTCCTTCAGCTCAACAACACTCACCGAAAAAGGGAGTGATCCCACAAAAATGCCAGGATTGATCCTGATTAGGTCATGACTCACCCCTGAATCTACCCCTGTGGCCTGGGTCGTGTGCAAAGCTCCAGAACAGAGGTGATCTGGTGATGTGGGGAAAGGGAAGAGATCCACTTCCATCAGTTACTACGTGAACAAGGAGAAGAGAAAATTCTAGTTCCTAAGAAAGAAAAGGCAGGACGCTGTTGCCAGGAGAGGAAAATGACTGCCAGGCAGGGGACGGGAAGCAGGGAGAACTGAGCCGGGAAGCCAGGAACATTCCTGGGAAGCAGCAGTGAGCCGTGGGCTCTGGGCTCCATCCTGGGACCCCGGGTGGTCCCAGGGTGGGACCCACCTTAGGATGGCACACATTTGGAGCCAGCCCGGTGGAGTATGAGAGAAGGAGGGGCCTTCAGACATGACAAGGACAGATTCTCTCTCCAAAGTCCTCAGAAGAAGAGGTTACGGGAAATTCATGCCAAGGCCACCTTAATAACACCAGAGAATAGAGATGATGTCACAAAGAGGGACACGGGGTGACCGGGCTGGAATTGGCATAAATGTCAGAAACAGAGTCTTCCACGTGTTTCTCAGCAGGGCCTTTATTCTGCTCTGGCCTTTCTGTTCCTAAGTGATGAGAGACGAAACTTCCTGAGACAGGGCTGATTCTTAAGGTTAATTAAAAGTGGCCTTTCTCGTGAATCATCCATTGCACTGAATTATTAATCACCTGAAGTCATTTTCAGGCCTTTAAACACTTGGACTTCCTGCAAACCTCCTTGGAAATGCTTTTTCCAGTGGAAATATGACTTCCTTTTGGCCATGGAAAAGAGAAAACATGGTCTGCGGCTGTTTTCAGATTTCCTAGCTCCCAGAGAATCCTAAGCAAGATCTGAAAACAGGAAGCAGGGCCAGGACGGCAGCCAGAACCAGAGGCCATTCTGTTCTATGGAGCTGGCTCCAGGCCAGCCTGGCCTTAGAACCTCCCCAGGGCAGTGGACCGAGGGAGGCTGACCGCAGTGCATGTGGCTGTTGGCCCTGCTCACGGTCATCGCCACAGGAAATGGTCCCCTGGGGCCTTGCCTGGGCCTTCAGTGGTCAGTGATGAGAAAGGCATGAGGAGGGCCAGGTGTTGGGTCCAGCTTCACCACTTACTGGGTGGGCAATGGAAACTCTTTGATTTGGTTTCCTCATCTAAAGGGGTGGTCCCTGCAGGGCTGGCTGACACAAGGCAGAGTTGAGTGGAATCAGGAACATCAAGCCTTCATCCTGATACCCAGGACTCAAGGAGCAACAGGGAAGGTGAATTACCTCCTGCCATCTGCTCTCATCTTCCAGTGGAAGAAGAAAGACTCAAAACTCAACGGGCTGGCTGGACATGTAAGGTGCTCGCAGATAGCGATAGCAAAGTGAGGGCAAGACGCAGCAGCTGGTCTCCAGGGCTAGGCCACGGAGCTCCTGTCAGACCCTGAAGGGTGGACCCAAGATGTGGGATACATGGAGCAAGGTGGAGGAAGGCAGGAAGCAGCCCAGCCGGAGGGCACAAGCTCTTCATCCTCCATTCAGCGCTGCCTTGGCCTGGAGGTGGGTATCGGGAATGCTGAGATAAATACGCATGGCCCCTGCCTTCCAGAAGCCCTGGTCTGCCTGGGAGAGTGAGCTGGAGTGTCAGTCACAGACACAGAGTTACAGGTGCAGTGAAGATAAGGAAGGAGCTTCATGGGGAAGGAAGGAGACTCAGTACTTCATTCTGAGGATAAGCTGTGGGGAAGGATAGTGGGCCCGAATATCTCGGGAAGGAAGTGAAAGTAAAAGCGCTAGTTGCTCAGTGGTGTCCAACTCTTTGTCATCTCATGGACTGTAGCCTGCCAGGCTCCTCTGTCCATGGAATTCTCCAGGCAAGATTACTGGAGTGGGTAGCCATTCTCTTCTCCAGGGGATCTTCCCAACCCAGAGGTCAAACCTGGGTCTCCTATGTTGCAGATTCTTCATGGTATGAGCCACCAGGAGAGGGTATAATAAGGTATCCAGTGCCAGACTGCCAGGGCAGGAGACAGGAGATGCGGGTTTGATCCCTCGGTCCAGAAGATCCCCTGGAGGAGGGCAGGGCAACCCATTCACTCCAATATTCTTGCCTGGAGAATCCCCAGGGACAGAGAAGCCTGGTGAGCTATGGTCCATAGGGTCGCAGAGAGTTGGACATGACTGAAGCGACTTAGCACACATGCACACATGCACACATTCAGTTCAGTAGCAGTGCTGCCCGAAAAAGTTCCATCAGTCTGGACCTTGAGCACGGCAGAAGAATAGGGGGATATGGGGTGTTCATGTGGGTGAGAGTGGAGAGAGGAGCCTGGAAGACATAAGCTGAGGGCAGGAGTATAAGGTCGAATCTAAACTGCAGAGAGGAAGTTGAGGAATGAGCCACCAGGAGAGGGTATAATAAGGTATCCAGTGCCAGACTGCCAGGGCAGGAGACAGGAGATGCGGGTTTGATCCCTCGGTCCAGAAGATCCCCTGGAGGAGGGCAGGGCAACCCATTCACTCCAGTATTCTTGCCTGGAGAATCCCCAGGGACAGAGAAGCCTGGTGAGCTATGGTCCATAGGGTCGCAGAGAGTTGGACATGACTGAAGCGACTTAGCACGCACGCACACATGCACACATTCAGTTCAGTAGCAGTGCTGCCAGAAAAAGTTCCATCAGTCTGGACCTTGAGCACGGCAGAAGAATAGGGGGATATGGGGTGTTCATGTGGGTGAGAGTGGAGAGAGGAGCCTGGAAGACATAAGCTGAGGGCAGGAGTATAAGGTCGAATCTAAACTGCAGAGAGGAAGTTGGGGAGGTGAGGCATAATGGAGACCTGGGCAAAGTTCTTGATGGAGAGGAAGATGGATGGAGGAGGAAGAGCTGGCGGGACTTGGCGACTGCTTGGGTGTGACTGGTGAGACAAGGAGGCCAAGGAGGGTGATGGGGCCCTGGGACGGCATAGCACAGGGCTGGGAGAGGATGGGCAGCTCTAAGCCTGGCATAGACCAGCCGCAGGCAGAGCCTTTGCCAGAAGCAGCTACTTCCCCACCCCACATTCAGAAGATCCCCAGGAAGCCGAGGCCCAACTGTGCAGATGGCCAACCTGAGTTTGTGCCATGCCCATCAGGGAGGGATGGTCAGGCAAGCAGGACAGTCGCAGGTCAAGGGAAGCAGGTGTGCTGTGGTGTTAAGGTGGCTGGAGGGTTACCATCTGGGGGCATGAGGGCCTCGCCAGCTGGCTGGTCCCAGCCTGGGAGTGTCGAGAGCGCCAGACAGCAAGAGGTAGGAGAATATAAACCATCTCTCCCTGAGGGCTGCCCAGACACTGCTCAGCGTAATAATGGCTCCAAAATCTCCACTCCTTAGTCCCTGGAACCAGGTCACTTTACTGGAAAAGGAGACATCGTAAATATGATTAAGTTAAGGACCTTGAGATGCAGAGATTATCAAGGATTATCTGTGTGGGCCCCACGAAATCACAAAGGTTCTTATAAGAAAGAGGGAGGCAGAACCTATGGTTAATTAATCTATGACAAAAGAGGCAAGAAAATACAGGAGAGAAAACAGTCTCTAAGTGGTGCTGGGAAAACTGGACAGCTGCATGTAAAAGAGTGAAATCAGAACATTCTCTAGCACCTTACAGAAAAGTAAACTCAGAATGGATCAAAGTGCTGAATGTAAGGCTGGACACTATAAAACTCTTAGAGGAAAACATAGGCAGAACACTCTTCGACATTAATCTCAACAATATCTTTTTGGATCTACCTCCTAGAGTAATGAGAATAAAAACAAAATTGAATAAATGGTACCTAACTAAACTCAGAAGTTCCTGCATAGCAAAGGAAACCATAAACAAAAAAGAAAAAGAAAACCCACAGAATGAGAGAAAATATTTGCAAAAAAAGCGACTGGGAAGGGATTAATCTCCAAAATATACAAATAGCTCATGCAGCTCTATGTGAAAAAGTCAAACAACCCAATCAAAAAATGGGTA
Organism: Cephalophus harveyi; assembly: GCA_006410635.1. Lineage (NCBI taxonomy): Eukaryota > Metazoa > Chordata > Mammalia > Artiodactyla > Bovidae > Cephalophus > Cephalophus harveyi. The sequence goes on from SJYT01008006.1 coordinate 60,035, forward strand.
GATCTAAATAGACATTTCTCCAAAGGTGACATATAACTAACATAGAAAACTACATGAAAAGATGCTCGACATTACTAACTAGCGGAGAAATGCAAGTCAAACCAAACGAGGTATCACCTTACACCGGTCAGAGTGGCCATCATCAGAAAGTCTGCCAACAGGTGCTGGCGAGTGTGGAGGAAAGGGAACTCTCCTACACAGCTGGCGCCGCGTGAGAGCAGGTCCAGGCTCAGGCTCTGTCTCTGGACACCACCTTCAAAGCCCCAAAATAACAAGACCCACCTCCGTCCTCCACAAATAACTTCCTTTCCTTCTCCACTTAGAGGTTCTTTGAGGTCTAAGACGCCGGCACAACAGCTCCCTACAGGGAGGTAGCGAGTGCGCATCCTTGACGGGGTGGGGAACGGGTGCCCGCTGGCTGAGGGCATTCTTAGACGGGCACAGCGCAAGCCCAGGTGGTCAGGGGCGAAAAGCCCGCAGAGGGGGTTTAGCTCTGCCCGGGGAGGCCTGGCCCTGGCGCCTTAACCGCGCGGAGCCCTGGGGTTCCGGCAGCGCAGGGTGGGCTCCGCGCCCCTCCGGAGCCGCTCTCTGGGCCGGGCCGGCTCTGGGCCCCGCGCCTGCCGCCGCTAACCCGGGCGCCACAAGGCACCGCCCTCTACCGCCACCCCCGCCCCTCCTTCCCGCTCCGCGCTTTACAGCCGCCTGCCCGCGGCTGCAGGCACAGACGCCCGCGCGATCCAGCCCGCGCCCGCGCCCCCGACGGCGGCGGAGCAGCCGCATGGAAGGTGAGCGCCCCCGCCTCCCCTCCCAGCCCCCGGCGCCGCGGCGCCCCTGTGCCACCCTCTGGGGCGCTGCCCCTGCCTGCCCCCGCTCCTAGCAAGGTGTGGGGTTGAGCTGAGGCCCACTCCTCGTAGACAGCTGCGGGCCAGGAGGTGTGGGTGTCTTTCCTTCTTACCACCCAACCCAGTCCAGGTCCCCGGGCCGGGGAAGCCCCCGCCTCAAGCGTGACCATAGGAGGGACAGTCCTCGCCTCGTGCGGGATGGAGGGGCAGAGCGCTCTCAGTGAGCTCAGGGTGAAGCCTCCCGGGCCTGGGCAAGTATGGGGACAGCTACTGGCAGCAGAGTGCCAGTGTGCCTTGGTTTCTCACACTCGCTGCTCCGTCCTCATCCACATCCCCCTCCTCCGCCTCCCACCGCCTCCCCTATATGTGGGCTTGCTGTGATAGAAGGCTGAGGGGAGGGAGAGATTTTTAGAGAAAGTTACAGAACTAGTCTGCGGCTGTTTTCAGATTTCCTAGCTCCCAGAGAATCCTAAGCAAGATCTGAAAACAGGAAGCAGGGCCAGGACGGCAGCCAGAACCAGAGGCCATTCTGTTCTATGGAGCTGGCTCCAGGCCAGCCTGGCCTTAGAACCTCCCCAGGGCAGTGGACCGAGGGAGGCTGACCGCAGTGCATGTGGCTGTTGGCGCTGCTCACGGTCATCGCCACAGGAAATGGTCCCCTGGGGCCTTGCCTGGGCCTTCAGTGGTCAGTGATGAGAAAGGCATGAGGAGGGCCAGGTGTTGGGTCCAGCTTCACCACATACTGGGTGGGCAATGGAAACTCTTTGATTTGGTTTCCTCATCTAAAGGGGTGGTCCCTGCAGGGCTGGCTGACACAAGGCAGAGTTGAGTGGAATCAGGAACATCAAGCTTTCATCCTGATACCCAGGACTCAAGGAGCAACAGGGAAGGTGAATTACCTCCTGCCATCTGCTCTCATCTTCCAGTGGAAGAAGAAAGACTCAAAACTCAACGGGCTGGCTGGACATGGAAGGTGCTCGCAGATAGCGATAGCAAAGTGAGGGCAAGACGCAGCAGCTGGTCTCCAGGGCTAGGCCACGGAGCTCCTGTCAGACCCTGAAGGGTGGACCCAAGATGTGGGATACATGGAGCAAGGTGGAGGAAGGCAGGAAGCAGCCCAGCCGGAGGGCACAAGTTCTTCATCCTCCATTCAGCGCTGCCTTGGCCTGGAGGTGGGTATCGGGAATGCTGAGATAAATACGCATGGCCCCTGCCTTCCAGAAGCCCTGGTCTGCCTGGGAGAGTGAGCTGGAGTGTCAGTCACAGACACAGAGTTACAGGTGCAGTGAAGATAAGGAAGGAGCTTCATGGGGAAGGAAGGAGACTCAGTACTTCATTCTGAGGATAAGCTGTGGGGAAGGATAGTGGGCCCGAATATCTCGGGAAGGAAGTGAAAGTAAAAGCGCTAGTTGCTCAGTGGTGTCCAACTCTTTGTCATCTCATGGACTGTAGCCTGCCAGGCTCCTCTGTCCATGGAATTCTCCAGGCAAGATTACTGGAGTGGGTAGCCATTCTCTTCTCCAGGGGATCTTCCCAACCCAGAGGTCAAACCTGGGTCTCCTATGTTGCAGATTCTTCCTGGCATGAGCCACCAGGAGAGGGTATAATAAGGTATCCAGTGCCAGACTGCCAGGGCAGGAGACAGGAGATGCGGGTTTGATCCCTCGGTCCAGAAGATCCCCTGGAGGAGGGCAGGGCAACCCATTCACTCCAGTATTCTTGCCTGGAGAATCCCCAGGGACAGAGAAGCCTGGTGAGCTATGGTCCATAGGGTCGCAGAGAGTTGGACATGACTGAAGCGACTTAGCACGCACGCACACATGCACACATTCAGTTCAGTAGCAGCGCTGCCAGAAAAAGTTCCATCAGTCTGGACCTTGAGCACGGCAGAAGAATAGGGGGATATGGGGTGTTCATGTGGGTGAGAGTGGAGAGAGGAGCCTGGAAGACATAAGCTGAGGGCAGGAGTATAAGGTCGAATCTAAACTGCAGAGAGGAAGTTGAGGAGGTGAGGCATAATGGAGACCTGGGCAAAGTTCTTGATGGAGAGGAAGAAGGATGGAGGAGGAAGAGCTGGCGGGACTTGGCGACTGCTTGGGTGTGACTGGTGAGACAAGGAGGCCAAGGAGGGTGATGGGGCCCTGGGACGGCATAGCACAGGGCTGGGAGAGGATGGGCAGCTCTAAGCCTGGCATAGACCAGCCGCAGGCAGAGCCTTTGCCAGAAGCACCTACTTCCCCACCCCACATTCAGAAGATCCCCAGGAAGCCGAGGCCCAACTGTGCAGATGGCCAACCTGAGTTTGTGCCATGCCCATCAGGGAGGGATGGTCAGGCAAGCAGGACAGTCACAGGTCAAGGGGAGCAGGTGTGCTGTGATGTTAAGGTGGCTAGAGGGTTACCATCTGGGGGCGCGAGGGCCTCGCCAGCTGGCCTTCCCAGCCTGGGAGTGTCGAGAGCGCCAGACAGCAAGAGGTAGGAGAATATAAACCATCTCTCCCTGAGGGCTGCCCAGACACTGCTCAGCGTAATAATGGCTCCAAAATCTCCACTCCTTAGTCCCTGGAACCAGGTCACTTTACTGGAAAAGGGGACATCATAAATATGATTAAGTTAAGGACCTTGAGATGCAGAGATTATCAAGGATTATCTGTGTAGGCCCCACGAAATCACAAAGGTTCTTATAAGAAAGAGGGAGGCAGAATCTATGGTTAATTAATCTACAACAAAAGAGGCAAGAAAATACAGGAGAGAAAACAGTCTCTAAGTGGTGCTGGGAAAACTGGACAGCTGCATGTAAAGGAATGAAATCAGAACATTCTCTAGCACCTTACAGAAAAGTAAACTCAAAATGGATCAAAGTGCTAAATGTAAGGCTGGACACTATAAAACTCTTAGAGGAAAACATAGGCAGACACTCTTTGACATTAATCTCAACAGTATCTTTTTGGATCTACTTCCTAGAGTAATGAGAATAAAAACAAAATTAAATAAATGGGACCTAACTAAACTCAGAAGTTCCTGCATAGCAAAGGAAACCATAAACAAAAAAGAAAAAGAATACCCACAGAATGAGAGAAAATATTTGCAAAAAAAGCGACTGAGAAGGGATTAATCTCCAAAATATACAAATAGCTCATGCAGCTCTATGTGAAAAAGTCAAACAACCCAATCAAAAAATGGGTAGATCTAAATAGACATTTCTCCAAAGGTGACATATAACTAACATAGAAAACTACATGAAAAGACGCTCGACATTACTAACTAGCAGAGAAATGCAAGTCAAACCAAACGAGGTATCACCTTACACCGGTCAGAGTGGCCGTCATCAGAAAGTCTGCCAACAGGTGCTGGCGAGAGTGGAGGAAAGGGAACTCTCCTACACAGCTGGCGCCGCGTGAGAGCAGGTCCAGGCTCAGGCTCTGTCTCTGGACACCACCTTCAAAGCCCCAAAATAACAAGACCCACCTCCGTCCCCAACAAATAACTTCCTTTCCTTCTCCACTTAGAGGTTCTTTGAGGTCTAAGACGCCGGCACAACAGCTCCCTACAGGGAGGTAGCGAGTGCGCATCCTTGACGGGGTGGGGAACGGGTGCCCGCTGGCTGAGGGCATTCTTAGACGGGCACAGTGCAAGCCCAGGTGGTCAGGGGCGAAAAGCCCGCAGAGGGGGTTTAGCTCTGCCCGGGGAGGCCTGGCCCTGGCGCCTTAACCGCGCGGAGCCCTGGGGTTCCGGCAGCGCAGGGTGGGCTCCGCGCCCCTCCGGAGCCGCTCTCTGGGCCGGGCCGGCTCTGGGCCCCGCGCCTGCCGCCGCTAACCCGGGCGCCACAAGGCACCGCCCTCTACCGCCACCCCTGCCCCTCCTTCCCGCTCCGCGCTTTACAGCCGCCTGCCCGCGGCTGCAGGCACAGACGCCCGCGCGATCCAGCCCGCGCCCGCGCCCCCGACGGCGGCGGAGCAGCCGCATGGAAGGTGAGCGCCCCCGCCTCCCCTCCCAGCCCCCGGCGCCGCGGCGCCCCTGTGCCACCCTCTGGGGCGCTGCCCCTGCCTGCCCCCGCTCCTAGCAAGGTGTGGGGTTGAGCTGAGGCCCACTCCTCGTAGACAGCTGCGGGCCAGGAGGTGTGGGTGTCTTTCCTTCTTACCACCCAACCCAGTCCAGGTCCCCGGGTCGGGGAAGCCCCCGCCTCAAGCGTGACCATAGGAGGGACAGTCCTCGCCTCGTGCGGGATGGAGGGGCAGAGCGCTCTCAGTGAGCTCAGGGTGAAGCCTCCCGGGCCTGGGCAAGTATGGGGACAGCTACTGGCAGCAGAGTGCCAGTGTGCCTTCATGGAAGGTGAGCGCCCCCGCCTCCCCTCCCAGCCCCCGGCGCCGCGGCGCCCCTGTGCCACCCTCTGGGGCGCTGCCCCTGCCTGCCCCCGCTCCTAGCAAGGTGTGGGGTTGAGCTGAGGCCCACTCCTCGTAGACAGCTGCGGGCCAGGAGGTGTGGGTGTCTTTCCTTCTTACCACCCAACCCAGTCCAGGTCCCCGGGCCGGGGAAGCCCCCGCCTCAAGCGTGACCATAGGAGGGACAGTCCTCGCCTCGTGCGGGATGGAGGGGCAGAGCGCTCTCAGTGAGCTCAGGGTGAAGCCTCCCGGGCCTGGGCAAGTATGGGGACAGCTACTGGCAGCAGAGTGCCAGTGTGCCTTGGTTTCTCACACTCGCTGCTCCGTCCTCATCCACATCCCCCTCCTCCGCCTCCCACCGCCTCCCCTATATGTGGGCTTGCTGTGATAGAAGGCTGAGGGGAGGGAGAGGTTTTTAGAGAAAGTTACAGAACTAAAGCAAGAGCCCAACCTCTCGGCAGGGTCCAGGTCCCAAAGAATAGGGCTCTGAGTGCCACCCAGGGCATCATCCCTTCCCTGGCTTTCCTTGAGTGCATGCTGCCCACCGCCCTCAAGCATGAACAGGAGTCCAGGGGAGATGGAGCGTCTAATAAGAGAAGGCTTAGTTTTTACACAGAAGCACAAGGAAAAATGGTTCATTTAACCCAAAATTCCAAGTCTAGAACCAGACAGCTCTGTACGGGGCTTTAGGACCGGACCTCGAGGGCAATGGCGTTTCCCCTGAGACCCAGCAGAGCCGAGCCAGCAGCGCCCTTCCCCAGCAGATACATGAGCACATGAGCCCTGCTTCTGTGTTATTCCTGGGATCCAACCCAGGGAGGTGGGATTGCTACCCAAATTCTGTCTCCAGAATGCCGGTGGTGTGAAGGGGAGTGACTTTCCCCAGGCATCACAGTACTGGTGGTGTCTGCCCCCAGAGCAGGCGGCCCTGGTGACTGGGGGCACCCTTGGGGGGCTGCTGCTGCTGCTGCTGCTGATTGGGGTGAGCTACTATCTCTGGAAGAGACTCTGTGCCGCATTCACCTATGAGGAGCTGTCAGGGACCACTGCTGCTTCCAGCACACAGGGAGACGCGCTCTGCCCCCCGGATGCCAGGACCCAGGCAAGCAGGTGAGGCAGGATGTGGGGCTAAGGGAGCTCCTGGCCTTGCGTCAGGCCCTCCCTGTGGAGTTTCCCTTGAAGTGGGGTGGAGAAGGAAAGGTCTGTTTGTTTATGGAGCTCCTCCTCTATGCTGTCAGCAGGCCAGCAGCAATCACAAAGAAACCCCAGAATCTGAGCCACAGCTATGAGGCAGGTGCTATGAAGCCCGTTTTCCAGCTGGGGAAACTGAGGCTCAATGGACGTAAGTCCAGATAGTACAAATAGAAAGTGGCAGAACAGGCATTCAAACTCAGGCAGGCTGACTCCAGGAGCTGCGCTCCCACTCCAACTCAGCACGGCTGTGGGCACACGGAGGAGGTGGCTGTGCGTGTCCCCTGGTGTGGGCCCGGAAGACGGTGCTCTTGCCTCCCCCGGCTCCTGCTGGCTTCTTCTCCTCTGGTTCCTGACACTTACACTCTCTGGGCTGAGCACTCTGAAGCCATACCATTCACTTGCGACCTATCTGTCATCTCCCTGCCTCTGGACAGGCCACCTGGTGTACCATTTGTGGTGCCCCCTTCCCTCCAAAGCCAAGACTGGGTGCCCCTGAGCAGCAGAGAGTGGGCCCAGGTCCCACAGGACCCCTACCCAGCCCCGGAGCTCCTGCCCCACACCACTGGCAGCAATCTTGGTGAGTGTGCCCACCAGGGCCTGCCCAGGGGTCATGGTATGCCCAGGCCAGGACAGACCTATCTGCTTTCATGGACCTGGCTCCTGAAAAGAGTCCAGATGGGGACCAGGATGCCAGAGTTTCCCAGTGACCACTCTTTCCAGGTATTTCAGTTTACCAATGCCTGCTGCATCCCAGTCTGGGCTAGGTATGGCTTCATGTGCCATTTTGGAGTTAGACCATGGCTGGGGGAATCACCCATTTTACACATTAATAAACTGAAGCTCAGGAAGGTAACAGCGCCATGCCCGGCTCACAGAGGCGGTAAGCAACAAATCTGGGACTGGAAACCCAGTGTCCCAGGTGCGGCACCTGTGCTGGGCCCTCCTCTAGGATGACGGGTGGGCCAATACAGAGAGCAGAATGGTGGAGGCTGGGCACACAGCTTGCTGCCCACCTCCTTGCTCTGAAGACCTCCCTAAGAACCACCCAGTAATTAGCTAAGCCCTTATAATTTAAAGAGGAAGACAAGAGGCAACATTTTATCACTGAGACATGCTCTGGGACACCACAGAAAGGAGCCAGGCCAGATGCTGGGCACTGCACCCACGTTGCCGGCCCTGACCTCTAGGGGCGGGGGTCAGTCGTGGGGGCAAGGGTTGGATGAATGCCATGTCCTCTGCTGGGAGCCCCACGAAGAGCAGGCCAGATGTAGAATGCCTTAGTGCTGAGAATGCGTCCTGCCCAGCTGCACTCGAGAGAGGGGCTGTGTTTAGTCTGGAGAAGAGATTGGGGTGAGTGTGGTCAGGAGAAGCCGGTGAACGACCTTGTCAAGACTCAGCCAAGAAGGGCTGGGCAGGGAGGGGGCGGGAGAGCCAGAGCTTGCGGTGCCCATGCCCCTGCCCGCCCCTGGCCTGCCAGTCTTCCCAGTCCCTGTGTTGCAGGAGATGCATGCGTGCTGGGGACCATCAACCCTGAGCTCTACAAGATCCCAGAGGACAACAGTGAGGCTGACTTCCCCGAGGGCTGCCTGGGCCGGCTGTGGTTCTCTGTGGAATACCAGCAGGAGGCCGAGCGGCTGCTGGTGGGCCTGATCAAGGCGCAGCGGCTGCAGGCCCCCTCAGAGGACTGCAGCCCCTTGGTGAGGCTCCACCTGCTGCCGGACGAGCGGCGCTTCCTCCAGTCTAAGACCAAGCGCAGAACCACCAGCCCACAGTTCGACGAACACTTCGTCTTTCAGGTACGACCTCTGAGCGGGCAGGGTCTGGGGACCTTTGCCTCCTGGGAAGGACAGACATTGTGCCAGAGAGCCCAGCCCGGTGCTAACCAGGGCCCTGCAGCCCCCAGGAGCCCCGTGCCACAGGCTCTACCCTACCCCGCCTGCCAGGCCAGAGTGTACGAGAGCCCTGGCCCTTGATGGTGGGGGCAGATGAGAGACTGGAAGGATGAGGGGGCAGAGGGCTGGGCTCCTCCTGTACAGGCTGCCTGGAGGGGAGAAAGAGAAACAGATTCTTGGAGCACCCACTGAATGCCAGGCCCCGGCTTATGGGACTCAGGAATGCAGCCAAGACCCTGGAACCCGATGAGCTTTCTGACACAGTTACCCATGGAAGGTGGAGGGTGAGACCCCCCACACCCAGGCCTCTTGGGGTGGGGACCAGGACTCACCCGTCCTGTCAGAGGCCAGAGCAGGACCCAAGGCCATCTTGCGACAGGTGGCACCTCTGCAGCATGGTGGCAGGTGAGCTCAGGGTCTTGAGGTGCTGAGGGGATGAGGCACTGAGCCAGGCGCACAGCAGCCTTGGGAGCCTCAGCAGGTGACTGGGGCCCTTATGGGAAGCCAGCAGTCAAGAGCTCCCGAGAGGCCTTGGACAAACATTTTTAAGAGCAGGGCAGGAAGCTGACTGGCAAGGTAAGGAGAGGCTTCTCTGCAACTGGGAAGAGTGTGATTTCTACCTTCTTCCGGGGCTGAGCCCTGGGAAGAGGGGTGGCATGGGGCCCAACCCGAGGCCGCCCTGCTGGGCTCAGGCTGTGAGAATTCACAGGTGAACCTGCTCCTGTTGGAACCTCAAAATCCAAGGTGGGGAGGTTTGAATCATTCCCTGCCCTGTGCCTCCACCAACCTTACCCTGGCCTCTCTGTGCTTCCCTCTCTAGGGAAGAGAAAGAGAAGAAAATCAAATTTAATTAACCATCTGCCATAAGCCAGGCCCTTTGATTGGGGTTTTATAACCCAGAGAGTAAGAACGATTATCCCATCTTACAGGTGAGGAGAATGAGTCTTAGGGAGAGGACTGTTCAGGTGCCAGATTCAGATAGCAGAGACGGGGGGTTCCCTGGGCTCCGGTGTGGGAGCCTCTCACACTTTGAGTGTAGGCAACTCACTTGGATGCCTGTTAAATGGTAGATTCTGCTTCGTGGGTCTGGGTGGAGCCCAAGGTCCCGCATTTCTAACAAGGCCCCGGGGGTGGTGGGTGCTGCTGGCCCTGGGACCACACTCTGTGTGGCAAGGCTCTGGCACAGCCTCCCGCCTCCTGGAGACACTGGCCCCACTGTGGCAAAGGGTCCCCCTGAGGATGCCTGGGTTTGGGGTGTGCAGGTCCCTGGTTGAGACACCTCTCATGGAAAGATTCTGTTTCCAGAACAACATACCACATCATCCCATCCCCTGACCCTACCTGACTCCAGCCAGGCCCTCGTCTCTCCAAGGTATCCAGCAAGAGCGTCAACCAGAGGGTGCTGAGGTTCTCAGTGTACCATGTGGACAGGCAGAGGAAGCACCAGCTCCTGGGCCAAGTGCTGTTCCCTCTGAAGAAGGAGACACTGGCGGGCAAGTGCCGGCGCGTCCTCTGGAGAGACCTGGAAGCCGAGAGCCAGGAGGTAAAGGTTAGGGACACCAGATACATGCCAGATGACCACGAGTCTGACTACCGCAGACAGCCAGCAGGTGTGGCCCAGCAGAATACTGTCCACCGCCCCTACAAGTGCGACTCGCGGAGGTGGGCCCAGCCCGGAGCTGCACGGGACAGTGGAGGTACACCTGAGGCTCCTTCGCCCTGGAGATTACCTGGAGCATCCTGGAAAAACCACATTGGGATTCCCATCCAGATCAGTTAGCTATGAAAGTTGACACCTCAAATGGACCTGCCAAGGAAATTACCTACTCTTCCCCCAACACCCCCCCACCCCACCCCTGAGGATGACTTAGAATAGGCCTTGGAATTCCCCATTCCTAGGTTTGAATCCTCAGCTCTGGTCCTTACTATGTGATCTTCAGCAGGCCCCTTCAACTCCCCAGACCTCAGTTTCCCCGTCTGTAAAATGGTGGGTGGGCTTCAAGGAGGGGGTATGGCTATGTCATGAGTACCTCGGGTCAGCCTGCCAGGAGGAAGGAGGAAGGCATGGGGGCCTCCAGTACCTACCTGGGGTGCTTTCCTCTTGGCTTCTCCAGCCTCCCTCCGAATTTGGTGACCTCCAGTTCTGCCTCAGCTACAGTGACCGTCTGAACCGCCTCACCGTGGTCGTGCTGCGAGCCAGGGGACTCCGGCTGCGGGAGGACACGAGTTTTGTCAGTAAGGTTCCCCCTGGGGCAGGGCCCACCCCGTGATCTTGGAGCCTGGAGTCTGGCCCTCAACCCCGGCCATCCAGTTTCTGCTTGCATGTGCTGCCAGGAGCATTGCTGCCTCCCAAGCCATGCCCTCCCTCTCTGCACAGCCGGGGTGGGAGAAATTGCTTCCATATGTTGATCCAAGGCTGCACCCCCTTGGCCTTCACCAAGACCCCAAGAACCCTGAGACCAAGCCTGCCCCTCCCTTTTCCCAAAGCAGTGCCTTAGCTCCTGTACTGTGCTGCCTGTCTCCAGCCCGGCCCTTCTGCAAAGCGAGGGCTCCCCCCAGGGCAGGGAGCAGCAAACAGGGTGTCCCTGCCTGCAGAGCTTGACACTCGGCTAGAACTCAGGAGCTGGAGGAAGGGGGACCCCGCTCTGGCTCTCTCTAAGTGTCCAGCCCCATTGTGGGGCCCTCAGCAAGGGGGTGGTTGTCTGCCCCTTGTGTGTCTCTGCCTTTGGGTCACTATAAGCAAGCTGGCATTCAGCCTTCCACTGTGGATTCAAAACCCATCTAACAGCAACTCCCCCTGCAAAAAAACCAAAAAACTTGACCTCTGAATGGGGTGTTTAAGGGCCCCAGGAGGCCTGGGCACCCAGCAAGCAGGATCCACCCCACAGTGGGGACGGATGGGCGTGTGGTGCCAGGCTCCAGGACCAAGGGCCAGCCAAACCTTGGGTGCATTCAGGAGGCGGAGAGGAAGGAAGAGGAAGGGAGCCAGGCATTTCCCTGGCTGTAGGCAGTACGCTAATCAACCCCGTTTCCTCTTGTAACGCCCTTTGGCTGCAGCAGTTGTGAGTAATGGGGTCCTGGCACCCAGGCGAGGCGTGAGCCCTCCCACCCAGGCTCCCACGGGCAGGAGGCTGGGCCCCCTGCCTGCCCCTCCCAGCCTGCAGTCTGATCTGCCTCTCAGGTGTGTTTGTCAAAGTGTCTCTGATGAACCACAACAAGTTTGTCAAGTGCAAAAAGACTTCGGCTGTGCTGGGCTCCACCAACCCTGTGTACAGCGNCTGGGCCCTCTGCCTGCCCCTCCCAGCCTGCAGTCTGATCTGCCTCTCAGGTGTGTTTGTCAAAGTGTCTCTGATGAACCACAACAAGTTTGTCAAGTGCAAAAAGACTTTGGCTGTGCTGGGCTCCACCAACCCTGTGTACAGCGAGACCTTCAGCTTCAAAGTCAACCCCGCGGAGCTGGACACCGCGAGCCTCAGCCTGACAGTGATGCAGAGCGCCGAAGCAGACAGTAAGGGGCGCTGTCAGCCTGGGGCGTTGGGCTGAGGCGGGGCTGCTGTGCATTCAGGAAGCGCGGACCCTTTGGAGGGAGCTGTATGGTTTCTGTCCTGTGCCTAAGGAGACTAGTGCTCAGAGAGGCTAAGATATTTACCCAAGGACACGGAGCTTGCTAGTGAGATAGCTGGAGCTCACACCCAGCTTTAATCATTGTCCATAGCACCCTAGAAAGAGGTTGAAGGATGGCCCCGCTGCTCCGTCCTGGGGCACATCGCCAGAGAGTTCGGGAAACGCACAGCTACCTGCACGGGCCAGGCGTCCCGGTGCGGTGGGTCTCTCTGTAGCCTGCGCTGCCCCATGCCCTCTGTACCAGCCTTGAGGGTCCTGGGTGAGGCTCAGGGTGGATGAGAGGGTGGAGTCGCCCCACACTGCCCCCACCTCCAGGGTCCACTGTCACTGAGGCAGGTCCACTGAGGCAGACCTGTCGGCTCGGCTGGTCTCGTGGGTCAGAGCTTAGGCCCCTTCTCCATTGTGATAGTTGGTAAAAGGCGAAAATTATTGTTGAATGTTCCTGCTGAATATACAAGCTGACTGAGGGAAGAGGGCTTCTTTCCGGAGGGGCCCCTTCCCCCCTCGGCTCTTTGATGTGAGGCAGTTTGATGGCCCACCAGGAGGATGGGGGCCAGAACGGGTGCCCGCACCGAAGGGCAAGCTCTTTACTTGGGCTCCCTTCCCCCTCAGCTCCAGCTCCAGGGCACAGTCAGGACCCCTTTGGAGGCTGTGAAAGAGGAAGGGGGCTGGCTACTTCCCTTAAGAGAAGGAGTGAGTGAGAGAGGGAAGGCCCTGGGGATGGCTTAGGTGAGGTGGCTTCTAAGCTTCCGAGAAGGACCATGTTCTCCCTCCCCCGCAGGGAGTCACGAGCTGGGCCGGGTGGTGGTGGGCCCCTACATGTACACCCGCGGCAGAGAACTGGAGCACTGGAACGAGATGCTTAGCAAACCCAAGGAGCTGGTGAAGCGCTGGCACACGCTTGGCCGCACCACCGAGCCCTAACCAAGGCGAGGAACTCAAGTCTGCTCCAGAAGCTCTCTCTCCAGAGCCATGCCTGACAGCCACAGGCTTGGACACTGCATCCAGCCAGTCTCTAGGCTGCAGGGTCAGCCTGAGCTGGGGGCACATGCATGCTGATGTATAGGAGAGAAGAGCGGGCAAGAGAGCCCCGGCCTGGGCAGCGGTGTGACCGGTGGGTTACATCTCAGCAGCCCGAGAGGCCCTCCTTGACTCACTCTGTCCTTCTGTGCCCGTGGGAGTGCCTGGAATTAGAATCCTGGCTCCCGGTCATCCCTGTGTTGAATTGGACTGGAAACTCAGACACTGAGAAGAAATCGTCTCTTTAGTGAAAGCGTGGCTGTGCACGTGTAGAGTGCCGTGGAAACTTGGGAAGCCGATGATGTGTTAACGTTCAGCCTACGCTTTTTTTCTGCTGTTGTTTCTCTGCCTTCTGCCTGGCAGAGAAGACAAGTTGTCTAAAGGGTTTACTTCAGCTGGTTCACAATAAATGTTAGGTTGGTACAACAGTAATTGCAGTTTCGGACTGTGAATTTTAAATCATTATAACTAGGTTCAGACGCATCTAATTAATCAAAATGGGAACCATTACAATCAACACATTTTTACCAATGAAAAATAACTTTGTTTATTCCTGTAGCATAAAAACTTGTGCTTCATGACTCAACGAACTCTTGAAAAGCATTTTCTGCCTCCAGCTGATTGTGGAAGTGTTTTTCCTGCAAAAAGTTGTCAAGAGATTCTTGAAGAAGTGGTAGTCAGTAGGTGAGAGGTCAGGTGAATGGGGTGGATGAGGCAAAATTTCATAGCCCAATTCGTTCAATTTTTGAAATGTTGGTTGTGCGACGTGTGGTTGGGCAATGTCATGGAGAATTGGGCTCTTTCTGTTGACCAGTGCCGGCTACAGACGTTGGAATTTTCAGTGCATATCATCCATTTGCTGAGCATACTTCTCAGATGTAATGGTTTCGCTGGGATTCAGAAAACTGTAGTGGATCAGACTGGCAGCAGACCACCAGTGACCGGGACGGTTTTTTGGTGCAAGTTTGGCTTTGGGAAGTGCTTTGGAGCTTCTCCTCAGGCCACCCCCTGAGCTGGTTGTCACCAGCTGTCATATCAAATCCACTTTTTGTCACATGTCACAATCTGATAGAGAAATGGTTCATTGTTATGTAGAATACGAGAAGACAACACTTCAAAAAGATGCTTTTTTTTTTTTTT
>SJYT01008006.1:75448-91921 GCA_006410635.1 Cephalophus harveyi
GCGCCGACACCCCCTGGACCCCGCGGGGCCCTCGGCCTAGCCCGCCAACCACGTTCCCATGGCCCTCCTGGCAAGGAGACCACCAGCTCCAGGCCCCCCTCCGGTCTGTACCCACGCACCACCCACCCCACTCATCCACTCCCTGCAAGTTTGTCCTACCAGATTTGTCAAATAGCAAACCGATAAAAGCATATCACCAAATCAAAGGGCAGATTGAAATCAAATCTAGTCATTTGCTGGATTATGCCTCATTAGTGGAGATGAACAGAGCACTTACCAGACAGGAGGGAAGGAGAGAGGAAAGGGGAGGGAGGGAGGGAGGGAAGTAGGGGAACAGGGATGAAACGTGGAGAAATAAACAGTCCCGCTAGAAACCACACGGGATCAAACAGGAGCGGCTCTATTGAATGGGCACGTACAGGTCCTTTCGTGGATCCCAGGCTGTGGAACGTTCTGGCACTCCACAGCATCTCTGTCCTTTCTGAGGTCTCTTGGGCTATATGTGATAATGTTACCATTTTTAGACATCTGGAATCTGATTCAGATTCCAGCTTCACCACTTCCTAGTTCTGCAGCCTGAGAGATGACGTTGCCTTCCTGATGCGCACGCCCCTCACTTCTAAGTGTGAGCAAGCTCCTCCTGAACTGCTGTACAGTTTAACAAGCAAATGCACAAAGACCTAGTGCAGTTCTCAGAGTTAGTTCCCTCCTCCCCACCTTAAGAGTCCACTCTGAGCAACACAACCCTGAAGTAGAGAGGGGAGGAGTGATCTGAGCAAATAATCCCATACTTAAAAATTAAGGGGGGAAAACCCATAACAGGCAGATAGTCCAATCTATCTTCATAAATTAAGACATACATCCATTTTGTTGAAAGAGCCAGCCTTATAGAATGTGATGGGTTAACTACTTCATTCTTTTCTTCCCCAGTCACCCATTCAAACCTGCTTCCCCCTTCCTTTGGATAAAATCTAGGGCAAGTCCCATGACTTTTTTTGATCATTCTTATGTAACAATAAATCTTTCCTGTGACTTCTAGTTGTAAAAACAAGCTGTGTTCAGCACTGGAAATGTCCAACCCCATGAACTGGTCTAAACCTCCAACGTCCTTTAAAGTTTACACCTCCCCTTCTCTCCCGCCCTGACCTAGGCTCATGCCTTATAGATAGGCACCATTTTTTTTTTATTTCTCCAGTTTGTGCTTCCATTCCTCCTCCCAATTTTCTAACAGGAATCCCTTTCTTTTTAATTTTAATTTTATTTATTTATTCATTTTTTTGGTTGCTCCATGTGTCATGTGGGACCTAGGTTTCTGTGCCAGGGACTGAGCTCACATCCTCTGAACTGGAAGCTTGCAGTCTTAACCACTGGACCACCGCCACCACCACTGTCCCCTAACAGGGATTTCTGATCATCCAGGCAGGGGCAGGGAAGTGGTACAGAAAGGCCATCTAAGGGTCAGGGGAGGCTCTACATGACCAGTTATGAGCAAGAGTGCTCACATGGGTTCTTCCAGAGCCTCCTTTTTCTGCAGGTTCCCATGACTCAGGATGGCACACAGTACCCACCTCATCCACTTTAAAGGTCTGTATTACAGTTTTGGGAAATAAAAGTCTGAAAATTATGCTTCCCAAACTCTCTTATGGACCATGTTCCAGGTTGTTCACCAAATGTGAGGCACTCAGGTGAAGCTGCTGCTGCTGCTGCTAAGTCGCTTCAGTCGTGTCCGACTCTGTGCGACCCCACGGACGGCAGCCCATTGGGCTCCGCCATCCCTGGGATTCTCCAGGCAAGAACACTGGAGTGGGTTGCCATGTCCTTCTCCAATGCATGAAAGTGAAAAGTGAAAGTGAAGTTGCTCAGTCGTGTCTGACTCAGCAACCCCCATGGACTGCAGCCTACCAGGCTCCTCCGTCCATGGGAGTTTCCAGGCAAGAGTACTGGAGTGGGATGCCATTGCCTTCTCCCAGGTGAAGCTAGGAAGCGGAAAGTAGAAAATCGTCGTTTTTTTCCTTTGATGGTGATGCTACGACAGCAAGATGCTTGAGACTCTTGTAATTTGAGCAAAAAAGAAAATTTGTGCGAATTCCAGCCAGTTGCCACTATAGATACCAAATAGGCAGCAATGGCTTTGAGAGCTGGCAGCAGTTATGAGACAGGGGGTTGTCCTCCTCTGGGACCACACCTGCACAGCCAAGCACCACCCTGGGGTTACCCACTTCTAGGAAACGTCAGTATGGCGCCCTGAGTTATCACCCCCGTCCTTAGCCTCTCCTGTAGCTGTACCTATTGCCATGGTGCTTTGCAGCTCCTCTCCCCAAAAGGTGCAGTTCACCCCGCCCCTGGGAAGCTTGGCTACGTGGCTCACTGCAGCCAAAAGGACGTTAGGCGACGCAGCACAGGCTGAAGGTAGAAGCGTGTTTGTCCTGCTTCTGCCTTCCCAGTGGAAAAGCTTTCCTGGGTTGCTGCTGCTCCTTCAGCTTGTGCTCCGAATGCACAGACATGGAGCAGGCCTAGGTGAGGACATGAGCCTGGTCAGACCCACAGGTTGAAAGTGAGTTGCCTAATCTAGACCAGCCCATATTCAGCTGATCCACAGATGTGTGAGAAATACATGCTCAATTTAGTAGAACACTAAGATGTTGAGATTCTTTGTTATGCACCATTTTTCCAAAGACAGCCAACTGATACAAGCAACTTTTCTCCTTTTGGCTTCCTCGGCCCCCTAAGAAGGCTGTGTAACTTGTGTCATCAAGTTCCCTGTATAAAATCACTCTTTGTTGTGAGTTCTTTCTCTGGGAGAAGAATTCTGAGAAAATAATGATTTTTCTGCTTGAGTCAGAATTATGTTCATGCTGAGAATTAGAAAACCTGAATGAAATACAGAAAGCTTCTTTGCTAAAGAGCTGCCAAGTCAACAAGCATTTGATGGGCCATGATCTCAGAAGAAGGAACACACAAGGGATGAGCTGGCGTTTTGTGAACCGCTTTTCCCTTTAGGAAACTTGCTGAGCATTTGCACAGAGGGCCATGGGTTAAGAGGTAGAAAAGGAAGCAGAGTCTCTAGAGCTGAACAGACAAGACGTTGGAGACTGGAGTTGCCAAGGCAGCTAGGATTAGAGGGGCCAAGATGCTAAATAAAAGCAAAACACAGAAAAGAAGCTCTGGGGAATTCTCTGGTGGTCCTGTGGTTAGAGCTGAGTGGTTAGTGGCCCAGGTTCACTCCCTGGTCAGGGAACTAAGCAAGTCACGTGGCATAGCCAAATAAAAAAGAAATTCTGAAACTTGAATGACATTTTAAAGCTGTGAAAGAAAAGAAATGTTAACCTAGAATTTTGTTCGCAAAATTTTTTGATGGGTTTCTTAGGATTTTCTACACACAAAGCCATGTTGCCGCTGCTGAGTCGCTTCAGTCGTGTCTGACTCTATGTGGCCCCATAGACCAGGCTCCTCTGTCCACAGGATTCTCTAGGTAAGAATACTGGAGTGGGTTGCCATTTCCTTCTCTGTAAAACCATGTTATCTGCAAATAAATACAGTTTTACTTCTTCTTTCATGATCTGGATTCCTTTTATTTCCTTTTCCTGTCCAATCATGCAGCCACCACAATTTTGCAAGAGATAAGGAANTCCTCTGTCCACAGGATTCTCTAGGTAAGAATACTGGAGTGGGTTGCCATTTCCTTCTCTGTAAAACCATGTTATCTGCAAATAAATACAGTTTTGCTTCTTCTTTCATGATCTGGATTCCTTTTATTTCCTTTTCCTGTCCAATCATGCAGCCACCACAATTTTGCAAGAGATAAGGAAGGCATGAAGATTGTAAAGGAAGAAGTAAAACTATCATTCACAGAGGTCATTACTACATACAAAGAAAATACAAAGAATCTACAAACAATTACAAGTGACTTCAGCAAGGCCTCTCACTAGGTACAAAGTCAATGTACAAAAATCAATAGAATTTTTATATACTAGAAACAAATATATAATACCTAAGAGTAAATCCAAGAGAAGAGGCACAAGAACACTTTTTGTAAAGACACAAAACAAGTTTAAAGAAACTTGCAGAAACCCTAAAGAAATGGAGGGATACACCATGTTATACACATGTAATACACCATGTTAATGTGCTGACGATTCAACATTTTAAAGATACCAAATTGTCCCCAAACTGATCTATATGTTCAATGGAAAATCCAACCAAATTCTAGTACTTTTTTGGTGTGGAAATTAAGAAGCTGATTCTAAATGTCTTACGGAAATGCCAAGGGCTTCATTCTGCTTGGATCACCTTGTGGACAGTACTGAGACCTGCTGTCTTAGGTCCATGGGAGGCACTGTCTATTTTTTGCCCTGACTGTGTATGTAAACAGGGGCCAACCAATATAGCACCTCCCACCTCCCCATCAGAGTAGAGAGCCTGCCTGTCTCTGGTCACTGGAAATTTTCAACTGTGAATAGATATGTCTGTCCATTCTGTCCTGCAAAGGGCATATTTACCAAATTTTCCAAGTGGCCCTGGAAAGGTCACTGATAGACATGCACCTCCCCTTGAAATGTGTGGGTAGTAGGCANCCCATCAGAGTAGAGAGCCTGCCTGTCTCTGGTCACTGGAAATTTTCAACTGTGAATAGATATGTCTGTCCATTCTGTCCTGCAAAGGGCATATTTACCAAATTTTCCAAGTGGCCCTGGAAAGGTCACTGATAGACATGCACCTCCCCTTGAAATGTGTGGGTAGTAGGCACCTATGGTCTCAGGGCCCCAAGAGAAAGGGGAGCAGTTCCATTCTAGCAGCTGGCCATGCAAGCACACTGCTGCTGTTTAGTCACTAAGTGGTGGCTGACGCTCAGCTCTCTGTGACCTCACGGCCTGCAGCCCACCAGGCTCCTCTGTCCATGGTGTTCTCCAGGCAAGAATACTGGAGTGGGTTGCCATTTCCCTCTTCAGGGGGTCTTCCTGGATCGGGGATTGAACCCATGTCTCCTGCGTTGGCAGGTGGATTCTTTACCCCTAAGCCGCCAGGGAAGTCCCTTACACACACACAGAGAATGCCTACTACACGTGTGCCGTGATGCTATTAGAAATTACTGCAGTATCAACTATGTTAAAAATCATGAAATAAGTAAGGAAAAGCAAACACAGGGTATTCTGTGCATATAGACCACAGCAGCAAAGCTTATATTTGTGCATTTGCAGAGATTGGAGGTCAAGTCAAAGAGGCAACTACTTTCACTACTTTCTTTTGCGGAAGTTGCTTCACTGTGTAAGAAAGGAGAAGACACCATTTAAGTGATGCTTCAGTTACACAGAAACAAGGCTTGAATGTGCAAGGTTAGTAGTATTCAGGTGAAGATGATAACTGAGCACAAGCTGGAATCAAGATTGCCGGGAGAAATATCAATAATTTATTGATATTTCTCCCGGCAATCTTGATTCCAGCTTGTGCTCAGTTATCATCTTCACCTGAATACTACTAACCTTGCATATTCAAGCCTTGTTTGTGTAACTGAAGCATCACTTAAATGGTGTCTTCTCTTTTCTTACACAGTGAAGCAACTTCCGCAAAAGAAAGTAGTGAAAGTAGTTGCCTCTTTGACTTCACCTCCAATCTCTGCAAATGCACAAATATAAGCTTTGCTGCTGTGGTCTGTATGCACAGAATACCCTGTGTTTGCTTTTCCTTACTTATTTCATGATTTTTAACATAGTCGATACTGCAGTAATTTCTAATAGCATCACAGCACACGTGTAATAGGCATTCTCTGTGTGTGTGTAAGGGACTTCCCTGGCAGCTTAGGGGTAAAGAATCCACCTGCCAACGCAGGAGACATGGGTTCAATCCCCGATCCAGGAAGACCCTCTGAAGAGGGAAATGGCAACCCACTCCAGTATTCTTGCCTGGAGAACACCATGGAC
Source organism: Cephalophus harveyi (assembly GCA_006410635.1). Taxonomy (NCBI): domain Eukaryota; kingdom Metazoa; phylum Chordata; class Mammalia; order Artiodactyla; family Bovidae; genus Cephalophus; species Cephalophus harveyi. Next base: position 81,367 of record SJYT01008006.1, read on the forward strand.
AGAGGAGCCTGGTGGGCTACAGGCCGTGAGGTCACAAAGAGTTGAACGTCAGCCACCACTTAGTGACTAAACAGCAGCAGTGTTAAAGCGTCTGCCTCCAATGCAGGAGACCTGGGTTCGATCCCTGGGTCGGGAAGATCCCCTGGAGAAGGAAATGGCAATCCACTCCAGTATTCTTGCCTGGAGAATCCCACGGACGGAGAAGCCTAGTAGGTTACAGTCCACGGGGTCGCAAAGAGTCGGACACGACTGAGCGACTTCACCTTCACCTTCACCTTCAGCAGCAGTGTGCTTGCATGGCCAGCTGCTAGAATGGAACTGTTCCCCTTTCTCTTGGGGTCCTGAGACCATAGATGCCTACTACCCACACATTTCAAGGGGAGGTGCATGTCTATCAGTGACCTTTCCAGGGCCACTTGGAAAATTTGGTAAATATGCCCTTTGCAGGACAGAATGGACAGACATATCTATTCACAGTTGAAAATTTCCAGTGACCAGAGACAGGCAGGCTCTCTACTCTGATGGGGAGGTGGGAGGTGCTATATTGGTTGGCCCCTGTTTACATACACAGTCAGGGCAAAAAATAGACAGTGCCTCCCATGGACCTAAGACAGCAGGTCTCAGTACTGTCCACAAGGTGATCCAAGCAGAATGAAGCCCTTGGCATTTCCGTAAGACATTTAGAATCAGCTTCTTAATTTCCACACCAAAAAAGTACTAGAATTTGGTTGGATTTTCCATTGAACATATAGATCAGTTTGGGGACAATTTGGTATCTTTAAAATGTTGAATCGTCAGCACATTAACATGGTGTATTACATGTGTATAACATGGTGTATCCCTCCATTTCTTTAGGGTTTCTGCAAGTTTCTTTAAACTTGTTTTGTGTCTTTACAAAAAGTGTTCTTGTGCCTCTTCTCTTGGATTTACTCTTAGGTATTATATATTTGTTTCTAGTATATAAAAATTCTATTGATTTTTGTACATTGACTTTGTACCTAGTGAGAGGCCTTGCTGAAGTCACTTGTAATTGTTTGTAGATTCTTTGTATTTTCTTTGTATGTAGTAATGACCTCTGTGAATGATAGTTTTACTTCTTCCTTTACAATCTTCATGCCTTCCTTATCTCTTGCAAAATTGTGGTGGCTGCATGATTGGACAGGAAAAGGAAATAAAAGGAATCCAGATCATGAAAGAAGAAGCAAAACTGTATTTATTTGCAGATAACATGGTTTTACAGAGAAGGAAATGGCAACCCACTCCAGTATTCTTACCTAGAGAATCCTGTGGACAGAGGAGCCTGGTCTATGGGGTCACACAGAGTCAGACACGACTGAAGCGACTTGGCATGCATGCATACATTGGAGAAGGAAATGGCAACCCACTCCAGAATTCTTGCCTGGAGAATCCCAGGGACAAAGGAGCCTGGTGGGCTGCCATCTATGGGGCCGCATAGAGTCAGACACGACTGAAGCGACTCAGCAGCGGCAACATGGCTTTGTGTGTAGAAAATCCTAAGAAACCCACCAAAAAAATTTGTGAATAAAATTCTAGGTTAACATTTCTTTTTCTTTCACAGCTTTAAAATGTCATTCAAGTTTCAGAATTTCTTTTTTATTTGGCTATGCCACGTGACTTGCTTAGTTCCCTGACCAGGGAGTGAACCTGGGCCACTAACCACTCAGCTCTAACCACAGGACCACCAGAGAATTCCCCAGAGCTTCTTTTCTGTGTTTTGCTTTTATTTAGCATCTTGGCCCCTCTAATCCTAGCTGCCTTGGCAACTCCAGTCTCCAACGTCTTGTCTGTTCAGCTCCAGAGACTCTGCTTCCTTTTCTACCTCTTAACCCATGGCCCTCTGTGCAAATGCTCAGCAAGTTTCCTAAAGGGAAAAGCGGTTCACAAAACGCCAGCTCATCCCTTGTGTGTTCCTTCTTCTGAGATCATGGCCCATCAAATGCTTGTTGACTTGGCAGCTCTTTAGCAAAGAAGCTTTCTGTATTTCATTCAGGTTTTCTAATTCTCAGCATGAACATAATTCTGACTCAAGCAGAAAAATCATTATTTTCTCAGAATTCTTCTCCCAGAGAAAGAACTCACAACAAAGAGTGATTTTATACAGGGAACTTGATGACACAAGTTACACAGCCTTCTTAGGGGGCCGAGGAAGCCAAAAGGAGAAAAGTTGCTTGTATCAGTTGGCTGTCTTTGGAAAAATGGTGCATAACAAAGAATCTCAACATCTTAGTGTTCTACTAAATTGAGCATGTATTTCTCACACATCTGTGGATCAGCTGAATATGGGCTGGTCTAGATTAGGCAACTCACTTTCAACCTGTGGGTCTGACCAGGCTCATGTCCTCACCTAGGCCTGCTCCATGTCTGTGCATTCGGAGCACAAGCTGAAGGAGCAGCAGCAACCCAGGAAAGCTTTTCCACTGGGAAGGCAGAAGCAGGACAAACACGCTTCTACCTTCAGCCTGTGCTGCGTCGCCTAACGTCCTTTTGGCTGCAGTGAGCCACGTAGCCAAGCTTCCCAGGGGCGGGGTGAACTGCACCTTTTGGGGAGAGGAGCTGCAAAGCACCATGGCAATAGGTACAGCTACAGGAGAGGCTAAGGACGGGGGTGATAACTCAGGGCGCCATACTGACGTTTCCTAGAAGTGGGTAACCCCAGGGTGGTGCTTGGCTGTGCAGGTGTGGTCCCAGAGGAGGACAACCCCCTGTCTCATAACTGCTGCCAGCTCTCAAAGCCATTGCTGCCTATTTGGTATCTATAGTGGCAACTGGCTGGAATTCGCACAAATTTTCTTTTTTGCTCAAATTACAAGAGTCTCAAGCATCTTGCTGTCGTAGCATCACCATCAAAGGAAAAAAACGACGATTTTCTACTTTCCGCTTCCTAGCTTCACCTGGGAGAAGGCAATGGCATCCCACTCCAGTACTCTTGCCTGGAAACTCCCATGGACGGAGGAGCCTGGTAGGCTGCAGTCCATGGGGGTTGCTGAGTCAGACACGACTGAGCAACTTCACTTTCACTTTTCACTTTCATGCATTGGAGAAGGACATGGCAACCCACTCCAGTGTTCTTGCCTGGAGAATCCCAGGGATGGCGGAGCCCAATGGGCTGCCGTCCGTGGGGTCGCACAGAGTCGGACACGACTGAAGCGACTTAGCAGCAGCAGCAGCAGCTTCACCTGAGTGCCTCACATTTGGTGAACAACCTGGAACATGGTCCATAAGAGAGTTTGGGAAGCATAATTTTCAGACTTTTATTTCCCAAAACTGTAATACAGACCTTTAAAGTGGATGAGGTGGGTACTGTGTGCCATCCTGAGTCATGGGAACCTGCAGAAAAAGGAGGCTCTGGAAGAACCCATGTGAGCACTCTTGCTCATAACTGGTCATGTAGAGCCTCCCCTGACCCTTAGATGGCCTTTCTGTACCACTTCCCTGCCCCTGCCTGGATGATCAGAAATCCCTGTTAGGGGACAGTGGTGGTGGCGGTGGTCCAGTGGTTAAGACTGCAAGCTTCCAGTTCAGAGGATGTGAGCTCAGTCCCTGGCACAGAAACCTAGGTCCCACATGACACATGGAGCAACCAAAAAAATGAATAAATAAATAAAATTAAAATTAAAAAGAAAGGGATTCCTGTTAGAAAATTGGGAGGAGGAATGGAAGCACAAACTGGAGAAATAAAAAAAAAATGGTGCCTATCTATAAGGCATGAGCCTAGGTCAGGGCGGGAGAGAAGGGGAGGTGTAAACTTTAAAGGACGTTGGAGGTTTAGACCAGTTCATGGGGTTGGACATTTCCAGTGCTGAACACAGCTTGTTTTTACAACTAGAAGTCACAGGAAAGATTTATTGTTACATAAGAATGATCAAAAAAAGTCATGGGACTTGCCCTAGATTTTATCCAAAGGAAGGGGGAAGCAGGTTTGAATGGGTGACTGGGGAAGAAAAGAATGAAGTAGTTAACCCATCACATTCTATAAGGCTGGCTCTTTCAACAAAATGGATGTATGTCTTAATTTATGAAGATAGATTGGACTATCTGCCTGTTATGGGTTTTCCCCCCTTAATTTTTAAGTATGGGATTATTTGCTCAGATCACTCCTCCCCTCTCTACTTCAGGGTTGTGTTGCTCAGAGTGGACTCTTAAGGTGGGGAGGAGGGAACTAACTCTGAGAACTGCACTAGGTCTTTGTGCATTTGCTTGTTAAACTGTACAGCAGTTCAGGAGGAGCTTGCTCACACTTAGAAGTGAGGGGCGTGCGCATCAGGAAGGCAACGTCATCTCTCAGGCTGCAGAACTAGGAAGTGGTGAAGCTGGAATCTGAATCAGATTCCAGATGTCTAAAAATGGTAACATTATCACATATAGCCCAAGAGACCTCAGAAAGGACAGAGATGCTGTGGAGTGCCAGAACGTTCCACAGCCTGGGATCCACGAAAGGACCTGTACGTGCCCATTCAATAGAGCCGCTCCTGTTTGATCCCGTGTGGTTTCTAGCGGGACTGTTTATTTCTCCACGTTTCATCCCTGTTCCCCTACTTCCCTCCCTCCCTCCCTCCCCTTTCCTCTCTCCTTCCCTCCTGTCTGGTAAGTGCTCTGTTCATCTCCACTAATGAGGCATAATCCAGCAAATGACTAGATTTGATTTCAACCTGCCCTTTGATTTGGTGATATGCTTTTATCGGTTTGCTATTTGACAAATCTGGTAGGACAAACTTGCAGGGAGTGGATGAGTGGGGTGGGTGGTGCGTGGGTACAGACCGGAGGGGGGCCTGGAGCTGGTGGTCTCCTTGCCAGGAGGGCCATGGGAACGTGGTTGGCGGGCTAGGCCGAGGGCCCCGCGGGGTCCAGGGGGTGTCGGCGCCGCCCTCGGGACACGCGCCGCTGCGGCACCCTCCGAGAAAAGCGCCTCCGTCCCGCAGCGGATCTCTAGCGCCTTCTGCTGTTTAGTAGCGAACTCACTGCGAAGGAGAGACGCTTAAAGGGAATTCCACCTGCTGAGCAAGCTTCCAAGGATGAATTTGGAGCTGATTCCGTTTGATTTGGTGATATGCTTTTATCGGTTTGCTATTTGACAAATCTGGTAGGACAAACTTGCAGGGAGTGGATGAGTGGGGTGGGTGGTGCGTGGGTACAGACCGGAGGGGGGCCTGGAGCTGGTGGTCTCCTTGCCAGGAGGGCCATGGGAACGTGGTTGGCGGGCTAGGCCGAGGGCCCCGCGGGGTCCAGGGGGTGTCGGCGCAGCCCTCGGGACACGCGCCGCGGCGGCACCCTCCGAGAAAAGCGCCTCCGTCCCGCAGCGGATCTCTAGCGCCTTCTGCTGTTTAGTAGCGAACTCACGGCGAAGGAGAGACGCTTAAAGGGAATTCCACCTGCAGAGCAAGCTTCCAAGGATGAATTTGGAGCTGATTCCGGGGGTGAAAGGCTGAAAACAGGACTTCGGTTCCTGTCTTTTTTGAAGAACTCAGCAGAGATCAAGATTGTGAGGAAAAAAGGGGGGAGGTTCATTAGAAGCAAAATACATGTGGAAGAAGCAGGACACGTTTGAAGGGGCACACAGGTGAGCTCAGTGAGTTGCGTCTACTAGGGGCAGCTCAGGTTGCTTATGTAGTGGCAGTTTTCTAGAATTTTTTTTTTTTTTTTTTTTTTCGACCAGTCATCTCCATATTTGGCCCTGGTGTGGGGCACATCTCAGCCAAGCTGGATTCCAGCTTGCATCTTCTCCCTCCTTTTGTCCTTTCCCTAGACTGAAGGCCTTCTCTGCATATGTGTCCTGGGGGGAAATCCACAAGAATGCACCCAATCAGGCCCAGTGCTCCCACTGGTATTCCATCTCAAAGCATCAGCAGGACACCAGTTGCAGGGCTCAGCCAGGGCCTACCTATCTGCTCCATCAGAGCTGCAGGGAAACTGATAACTGTGGCGAAACTGATAAGCCAGCTAGCTCCCCCACCACCACGCGCACACACGCTTCTCTCGCGTCCATTCCCAAGCGCTAGCTCCCCTTCTCACAGCCAGTGACCTAATGTTTTAAACCACTTTCCACCCATTACAATGGCTAAAATGGAAATGACACCGTCAAATGTTGGCAAAGGTGTAGAATCGAAATCCTCATACATGAAGTGTATAGACCAGTCTTGGAGCACTGCTTGAAAGTTTTTTACAAAGTTAAATATACACCTATCCCATAAACCAGNGTTTTAAACCACTTTACACCCATTACAATGGCTAAAATGGAAATGACACCGTCAAATGTTGGCAAAGGTGTAGAATCGGAATCCTCATACATGAAGTGTATAGACCAGTCTTGGAGTACTGCTTGAAAGTTTCTTACAAAGTTAAATATACGCCTATCCCATAAACCAGCAATCTCCATAGGGATTTACCTCCCCAACTACAAAATAAAAACATACATCCACAACAAGACTTGTAAAATGATCCTTATAGCAGCCTGAAAATGGATAATGTAATATATTCATAAAACTGGTATATTCCACAGCAGTAAAAAGGATGAACTAGTGAGTCACATGAAAACTTGGGTGAATTTCAAAAATGATGTGTGAAAAAAAGTTCACAGAGGAAATAAACTATATGATTTTACTTATATGAAATTCAAGAACAGGTCAAACTAATCTATGGTGATAGAAATCAGAACAGTGATTTCCTGTCATTAGTGGGAACTAACTGGAGGTGGAGATGAGAGAAATTTTTAGAGTGATGGAAATGTTCTAAATCTTAATTGGGATATTGGTTACATGAATATATATTTTTTCTATATTTGGGAAGTGATCTTTTTAATACAGGGAATTTATATTCTTTACAAGTTAGGGATATTTTTCTAATAATTCCATCAAGTAAAAATAAAGGAGAAAGTAAAACCAGGATTTCCCATTTAGGGGACTCACGACACCGTATTGGCAAGACTCTTCCAGACAGTATGATCACAGTGTGGCATGAAAATCTGCCTGCAATGCAGGAGCCTCAGGTTCGATCCCTGGATCAGGAAGATTCCCCTGGAGAAGGAAATGGCAACCTACTCTAGTATTCTTGCCTGGAACATCGCATGAACAGAGGAGCCTGGTGGGCTACAGTCCATGGGGTCACAAAAGGGTCGGACACGACTGAGCAACTGAAAGACAACAAATGTAAATAAAGACAGTTTCTTAGCTTATCTAGTATCTGATTATGCAGACAATTTGCTGGCCTGCTACCCTGAGCTTATCTGAGCATACAGTGAAATGAATCAGAGAGAAACACCAGGATGGAGAGAGGAGGTGCCGTTTGGCGGGAGCTGTCGGGGTGAGAGATCAGGCAGGAGCTTGTTCTCATGACAAGAAACTCACAAACTGTGTAAGAAGGTCTTGTTGGAAGTTACAGACCCTTCTCCACTGAATAAGGTTCTTTTGTATGTGTGCACTCTCATACAATCATTTCTGTATATGGTTTTGGAGAGAATCACAGAACTCCTGAGGTTCATTTTTAGGGAAGCCAAGTTAAAAACAAAACAAGCCTGAATTTGAGAAAAAAAATTTCAATGAACCAAAACAATTTTACAAAACACACCTGTTCATTTTATCCTGAATTTAGCTTTCTTCAAGCAATACGATTAATCCAGTACCACTGAGCATCCTCCAGACCTCCTGGCTGAGTACCGCTCCCTGTTTCCTCACTGGTGACTGCCATTCTCTGGGAGCTGCCGCTATAGTTGTAACGAGAGAATGTATAGAATGTAATAAGCTGTAAAGTGTCTGTTGGTAAGTAAATTCAGTGAGGTACTCAAACCCTAAAAATGAACAATATGACTCTCTGTCTTCCCTGATAATGAGTTGAAACATGACCAGGTTCCTACATTTTCAATGCCTTTTTATCAACAGACACGGTCATCTGGAACTTGTCTAAACATAGGCTTATATGAACTAAGCCATAGTCATGTATAATTATAATCAAAGAAATCATGTCATGTCTACAGTTTATTAATGAAGGAGTAAGAAAAAAATTAAGTTTGTGACCATAGCAGAAAAGCGACTCCTCAGGCCCATGTCTCAGTACTTAGCACAGTGCCTGGAATGGAGCAGGGACTAAATGGAGAGAGACTTAATCCTAATGATCTGCTGGATGTTGCCTCACTGCTAGATCATTTCTCTAGAGGCAAGAAAGGGAAAGACCAAAAAATAAGCGAACAATAAACTTCACAGAATTTTCTTAGGGAAAAAAAAGTTTTAATTAATATATGTAGCACAGTTCTCTTTACAAAACATACTTATTTTAAAACCCCGAGCAAAAGCCCTGTCATTCATTTCCAAAGACAAATCATTTCAGTGCTCTCCTTGAAGCGCCTGCATTTCCTTCCTCTGGTCTCAGAGAAGGGCATGGGATGCGAGCTTCCAGTCGTCGAGATACAAATCCACGAGGGAGAAGTCCTGCAGCACTGGGTAGCTGTTCTCATCCAACTCAAAGAGGCTCTGCACCTTCAGCACACAAGGCGCCCCGCTGCCCGCCAACAACGCCTGGAGCAGGTCCGCGGCGACCATCCCGTAGGTGACCTCAGAGGGAGGGGCTGCGGAAGAGGAGACACGCGGGGCTCTTAGTGTCCCTCCGAGGGCATGGAAATGCTCACGCGCAAAGGGTTCATTGTTTCCCTCGGTTTCTCAAGTCCCAAAGCCACTGTAAATATCTCTATCCCTACTCTTTCTAGCCTTAGGTTCCTCTATTATGATGCGGTCCAATTCCTGCTGTTCTGAAGAGAAAGCACGGGTTCAGACTGATGGTGTGTCCTATTATGGCACAGCCACCGGCTTCACAAAACAATACAGGAAAGAACTGAGATTCATCTTTTCCTAAATTAAGCTTGAAACAAGAAGGGTATGTCCACATCAGAAAAGAACTCTTAGGCTTATCTAGTCTATCTTATCATGGTTATATACACACACACTGTTTGTATAACAGAAGCCTGAGTCAGTTACTTAATGAATATCAAAATCTTCTTAAAATATTTATTTATCTGTTTGTGCCAGGTCTTAGCTGCGGCAGGCAGGATCTTCCATCTTCACTGCAGGACCTCTAGTCGTGGCTGTGGGATCTAGCTCCCTGACCGGGGACCCTGTGCACTGGGATCGTGGAGTCTTAGCCCCTGGATCACCAGGGAATCTTAAGACCACAAGTCTTCCTGCCCCAAGATACAGATGGTGAGGAAGAAGATGGAGGAAAATCCCTCTATCCCTGGGGAAGGGGCAGAAAACCACCTTGGATCAAGACCATCAGCAGTACCCTGAGGCCGAGACAGGGGTAGGACCACGCACAGATACTCAACGAAGACCCAGGCAGAGCTCGGCTGGTATGGCAGGAGGGGCAGGGCCTACCAGAAAGCTCCACATCCCAGAACCAGACACACGAAGAACGTGTGTAGGACTGCGGCTAGACGAGAAGCAAAGAGAATCACTCGGGCCCCTCTCTCTAGGCCGGGATGCAAAAATGCCAACCAACGGAGCCTGTGCAAGCTGGTGAGGGGTAAGAGCGTGAGAAACTCTCTGAGGCCCGGGTGCAGCGTGAAGGATTAAAGCGGACAGTGGAGCAGGAATATTCGGAGGAAACGCTCTGGAGAACCACTCCCCATCATGAGCACGGATAATGCTAGATAATTTGAAGCCAGTGGTGACCTGAAGGTAACCAGAGCAATGAAAAATTCAAATCCAACTCATGGTCTGGCAAAATTAACTCTGCTCTGCTGACGTCCACCCCCATTAAAAGTCGAAGAAAATAGGCATGCTCACTTTAGGTACAAATACTGTTCACCTCAGTCTGTATCGTTCTATATGCAATGTTTAACATTTAAGCGAAACTGAAAGCCAGAAAAAACAACCCACTATTAAGAGACAGAGCCATCATTAAATGAGATTAACTCATCTGCTTAGAGAGTCTAGGACTAATGAGGAATTGATGGAGTTTGAGCATCTGACAAACGGATCACCTTCACTTTTGTTGTTAGCTACTGATGATCTTGCTTCTATCACCAGTCACATGCACAACTGGGTATTGTTTTCGCTTTGGCTCCATCTCTTCATTCTTTCTGGACTTATTTCTCCACTGATCTCCAGTAGCATATTGGGCACCTAATGATCTGGGGAGTTCCTCTTTTGGTATCCTATCATTTTGCCTGTTCATACTGTTCATGGGGTTCTCAAGGCAAGAATACTGAAGTGGCTTGCCATTCCCTTCTCCAGTGGACCACGTTCTGTCAGCCCTCTCCACCATGACCCGCCCATCTTGGGTTGCTCTGCAGGCATGGCTTGGTTTCATTGAGTTAGGCAAGGCTGTGGTCCTAGTATGATTAGATTGACTAGTTTTCTGTGAGTATGGTTTCAGTATGTCATGTATGGATGTGAGAGTTGGACTGTGAAGAAGGCTGAGCGCCGAAGAATTGATGCTTTTGAACTGTGGTGTTGGAGAAGACTCTTGAGAGTCCCTTGGACTGCAAGGAGATCCAACCAGTCCATTCTGAAGGAGATCAACCCTGGGATTTCTTTGGAAGGAATGATGC
>SJYT01008006.1:91981-103795 GCA_006410635.1 Cephalophus harveyi
AGAAGACTCTTGAGAGTCCCTTGGACTGCAAGGAGATCCAACCAGTCCATTCTGAAGGAGATCAACCCTGGGATTTCTTTGGAAGGAATGATGCTAAAGCTGAAACTCCAGTACTTTGGCCACCTCATGCGAAGAGCTGACTCATTGGAAAAGACTCTGATGCTGGGAGGGATTGGGGGCAGGAGGAGAAGGGGACGACCGAGGATGAGATGGCTGGATGGCATCACTGACTTGATGGACGTGAGTCTGAGTGAACTCTGGGAGATGGTGATGAACAGGGAGGCCTGGCGTGCTGTGATTCATGGGGTCGCAAAAGGTCGGACACGACTGAGCGAGTGAACTGAACTGAACATTAGAGGAACTGGAGTCAGATAAATCAAAGGTTGATTCCTGATCCCACCACTTTCACACTTTTGCTGTTCAAAAAATGATAGTGTCTCTTAGGTACAATCTCCTCCTCTGTAAAATAGACACTGTAATAATACTAATCTTCCAATGTTGGGACAGTTAAATAAGGGAATGCATGGAAAGCAGATCAGATGGTGCCTGCCACATGCTGAGCCCTAACGAATCCTCTCCTTCCTCTTCAACATCACCTTCATGTTTTTGAACTAATACCTTCTGCCTTACATTGAGTTATTTTTGGTCGTGTTTCAGTATGCCTGTGGGATTTTCAGATGTGGAAAACATTCATCTCTATCTTCTCACCGTCTAGCATAGTATCTTGCACAGATAGGACTTCAAACCATGTTTCTCAAATACTGTTTTTGTTTAGTTGCTCAATCATGTCCAACTTTGCAACCCCGTGTATGGCAGCATGCCAGGTTTCCCTGTCCTTCACTATCTCCTGGAATTTGCTCAAACTCACGTCCACTGAGTCGACAATGCCATCCAACTATCTCAACCTCTGCCGCCCCTTTCTCCACCTGCCCTCAAATGCCAATATGCTTTTCTGGCAATTTACTCTTGGCAAGTTCATCTCTAGGTAGCAAAGTTTCTATGTTACTTTATGTTAATTTTTGCTCACTGAGGATCTTATAAGGAAAAAATGTGTAGAATTTTTAATGATGCAGTTAATAAGTTGATAATTCAGTTTTAAAAATTATTTATTAAGTCTACTGTGTGCTGTGTGTCTTAGGATCAGTAATTACATAATTTTCTATCCTCTGATCTATAATCATACATTTTTACAGACAGTAACCAGGAAATTGTCAATGTTAAATTCTGTACCCAATAAAGAAGATAATTATTATTGCCCTCAGCTGAATTTTACCTATTGTGGATATGAAATAGGATGAAAAACTAGAGTACCAAGAATGCTTATTCAAGAAGTAAACAGATGAGTAACATAAACAACTGGGGTAAATTTTTTTTTTTACTGTTGCTGTGCCTAGCATCAGAGCTGAAGTTCCTGAACATCCACATGACTGACATCTGGACAGTCTTCATATGTTTATATAGCGCTGCACATTCATCTACTTAACTGTTAAAAAACTAAGGTACTGGTGTTTTCCCTTACCAATTGGAAAGTTAGAAAAAGAAGAGATCAGGCACCTACTTCTCTCTCTTCTTGTGCTGAGACACATGGAGAGCAAGTCTTACCTTCCAACTTACATCATCTTGTGTTTCTTTTTTTTTTCCATTGTATATATGAGAATTTTATTTATTAAAAAATTTTTATTTTATATTGGAGTATAGTTGATTTACAATGTTGTGTTGGTTTCTGGTGTCCAGCAAAGTGGTGCAGTTACACACATACGTACATCTATTCATTTTCAGGTTCTTTTCCCACAGAGGTTATCGTAGAGTATCGAGTGGGGCTGCCTGTGCTATGCAGCTGGCCCTCGTGGATAGACTTAGTTTATATACAGTAGTCTGTACAGTCTTACGTTTCACTCAAGCTAAACTATCCTTCTGCTTATAAACTGACAGGAGAAGAAGTTAATTTAGAGTATAATGTGCCTTCTATTTTAATATACTATCTGTACTCCTGATATGAATGGTTTCACAGAGGACAACCTCTTGATGGCATGTTGATGTCTTACCTATTACTCTGTTGAGCCAGTCAGGAGAAATGTTGAGAAGAATTTTCTCGATCAGCTTTGATCCTACACGGATGCAGACCTTATATTTTCCATCGACTATGGTCATTAACGCTGGCCTACAAAAGAGCAAACAGCTCAGGACCGTCCAAAAGACTTTCAGTTAAAGAAATGTAATGATGTAAAAATTTGTAAATTTTCTACTGTGTTTATTTTCCAGAAATATTATTAATTTAAATTCACTGTTAGTATTAAAACAGAGCATGACCCTATGGGGACCTCCCAGGTACAAATTCCTTTCTGTCCTCATTTCTTGTTTCTAAGAAACAGGCTTCATTCAGCCTCCTTGACTTTCCGAGTTCCAATTCAGTTACGAATCTGGGGAGGGAGGGAATCAAAGAAGCAGTCAAGAAACAACAGAACACCAGTGGGGCAGGGTCCTGCTCATAAAATATATATGACAGTATCTTTGAGTTCTTCCGCAGGAACTAAGGCCCCCACCCAGCTGGAGGACGGTAACTTCAGGCTAAAAAGCACAAGATTCCTGGAACATTACCCTGTTACCTTACCACCAACCAATCTAAAGACAGTCACAGCCTTTCACACCCCAAATATTGCCCATAAAAACTTCTCCCTGAAAACCATCAGGGACTTAGGAGTTTTTGAGCATGAGTTGCTCATTCTCCTTGCTTGGCCCTTCAATAAACCTTTTTCTGCTCCAAACTTTGATATTTCAGTTCATTAGGCCTCACTGTATGTCCAGCACATGAACTTACATTTGGTTAAAGTTAATAAGTGTTTCTATGTAGAAGTGGGCATACGGAGTTCCTGTCTCTTATACACATCTCACTCTCAAGGTGTGGTGAGTGGCTTCTCAATGCTATAGCTTCTCTTGTTTTGGGGCACGAACTCTAGTGCATACTGGCTTCAGTAACTACTACACACAGGCTTAGTTGCCCCGAGGCATATGGGATCTTCCCAGGCCAGGGACCAAACTGGTGTCCCTTGCATTACAAGGTGGATTCTCACCACGGAACCACCAGGGAAGCCCAAATCACTGGGCTTTTCTGCAGAGTTAATTTTAATTCCTAAGACAACACCAGGATGTCCTGGAATGCCCTAGAAATGAAGGGCTTTTATTTTAAAGAGTCTCAAGTAATAAACTAATAGATTTTATTTATTTCAGATTCATTTTAAGTTTTCAGATACTAATATAAGAAGACAATTTTACCCTATTGTGAAAATTACTTTTAGAGATAAAATAAAGATGATAATCACATATTTCACAATCACAATTTCAAGTTACTTTTTTTCCACTGGATTCTTTACCATAATAAACAAACTGTTGTGCACGTCACTAAATAAAGACAAAGAAGTAGAGACAAACCATGATACACTCTAAAGAACAGACAGTATGAGCAAAATGACATGGATAAAATTATTCTGTGTGCTTTTAAAGAAAGGGATATGCCCCTTTTAAAAATAAATTATCACAAGATAAACTGAACCGAATTTAGAAAGACTTACCAGTATAGGGGAATTCAGTGTAACCACTAAAACATGACTATTGATTTTCTCTCTAAAAACTTATTTTTCCCTTTATCCACATGATGGTTACAGGTCATCTTTTTATAATCTTTCCCCAGGGTATCTCACTTCTTCCATTCTCTTTTTTAAATTTGGAGGTGCCACGTGGCACCTGGGCCTTCAGTTCCCTGACGAGGGACTGAACCTGCGTCCCCTGCATTGGAAGCACAAAGTCTTAACCACTGAACCTCCAGGGAAGTCCCTCTTCCTCCATTCTTTATTTCAACAAATACGTGCTCAAAATTTTGTACTATTCAGTGTATACACTGGGTATACACTAGTGAATAAGAGAGATCTGCTTCCTTCACTCAAGGAACTTCAGGGTTTAGTGGTATAGAAAGACAATTAAGGTTTTCAATAATGGTGACAAGATGCTTCGGTGGGGATAGGATAGGCTTTTCAACCAATGGTACAGGGGCAACTGAATAAAAGAATGAAGTTGGACTCCGTCCTTATACCACATATAGAAATTAACTCAAAATAGATCATGAATCTATATGTAAGAGCTAACTATAAAATTCTTGGAAGAAAATATAGGAGTAAACCTCCATGATATAGGCTTAGGAAGCATACTTTTCTTAGATATGATACCAAAAGCACATGCAACAAAAAAGAGAAACAGATAATAATAAAAAGTGACAGCAAGGACATGGAGAAACTGCAACCCTCATTCACTGCTGGTAAAACTAAAATTGTGCAGCAGCTTCAGAAAACAGTTTGGCGGTTCCTCAAATGGAGTAAAAAGATACCACATCAACCTAGCAATTCTACTCCTGAGTACATGCCCAAGAGAAATGAAAACATGGCCACACAAAAAGTTGTACATGAATGTTTGGAGCAGTATTATTTATAATAGCCAAAAAGTAGGTACAATCCAAATGTTCACCAATTGAACGGAGAGATAAAATGCGGTATATCCAGATGCTGTTGGTTAGTCGGCAAGTTGTGTCCAACTCTTTAGTGACCCCGAGGACTAAGCCCACCAGGCTCCTCTATCCACGAGATTTCCCAAGCAAGACTCCTGGAGTGGGTTGCCATTTCCTTCTCCAGGGATCTTCCCAACCCAGGGATCAAACGTGCATCTCCTGTACTGGCACGCAGGGACGCCCGTATTACCTGGTAATAAAACAAAATGAAGTACTTGATAAATGCCACAATATGGATGAACCTTGAAACATGTTTAAAAAAAAGAAGCCACTCATAAAAGACTGCACACTGTATGAGTATGTATATGAAATGTCCAAAGTGCATCTACAGAGCCAGAAACTTGACTAGTGGGTGCTCTAGGCTGGTGGGAAGGGTGAGTGAGAAGTGGCTACTTTGGGGGTGGGAGAGGTGAAGGTGATCTAAAGCTGCACAAGCCTGTGAATATACTAAAGCCTTGGAAGTTTACATTTTAGATGGGCTAATTTGACGGAATGCAAATTGTATCTCCATAAAGAGGCTTTTCAGAAGACTATGCAAGTAAATGACTCCAGGTGCACACACAGGCCACTTCAACAGAGAACAAAGGAGGCGACTGAAAAAAAGTCTCTCTGATGAAGGGCCCCTCAACTAAGACACGAACGAGTCAGCCTTGTGGGGTCAGGCAGGGGGAGAAGCAGGCGAGAATGCCCTAAGGAGGAAAAAGTCAGAGCGCTAAAAACCGTACAGAAGGCCAGGATCAACCCAGAGATCAAGGCGAGGAGTGTGGCAGACGAGTGTGACGGGAAATGCGGAGTGTGACGGGAAATTCTGGAAAGGTTCTAAAGGAAGGCAGCGGTAACTCTGTTGCTGTGGAGAATGGACTTGGTGGAGACAAAGGGGGGAGGGGACCTTGCATCTGAATCCAACCTTCTTTTTCAGACAAGCAACTTTCAAAGCAAGAGCAAAGTTCATTTACTTATTCATAACAAACAGAAATATATGTAAAGAGAAATAAGGCTAATGAATTATGCTTCTATAAACTTTCTTATTTAAAGTATTCCATGATAACATGCTGAACATAACTGCATTTGGTCTTTAGATATTGCAGTATTTAGAAACAGAAAAGAGCATAAAACACTGATTGCTAATCTGCTATCCTCAATGTTTAGTGTGAAGATGAGAAAACTGAGGTGCAGAAAAGTTAAACATCTTACTAGCTTCTACAACTCAGGGGTTACAGCATATAATTAATTTTAACCTTTAAATTCTAATAATGTGTTAAGATGAGGAAATGAGTTTCTTATGAGCCATTTAGAACTTGGTTAAAAATTAAACCAAGTAAAAGGTTTCTTTAGTATATCTGTTTAAAAACAATAAAATCTCCCAATTACTGCTTTTTAAAAATTCCTGTTATGATTACTGGGCAATTTTTGCTTTCATAAATAGCCATTTCTCCATCACTCAGGAGGAAAAATTTATTCTCTTGGATTAGCTCCAGTTATTTTTCATCAGAAACACTTGATATGTAACTTTTTGGTCATCTCTAGTCCCATAATAATAAACATTTCCCATCTAGCTGGCCTGCTTAGTCGCCTTACCTATAGTATATTTTCTTCATAGTAAATGGCAAGCAGCTAAAACATTGTTTGTAGATCTTGTTCTCATCTGTTTGTAGTTCTGATCCACATTGTGCGCAGCCAGTGTATACAATATTGGCAAGAGAAGAAAAAATACTCTTCAGAGAACTGCGAGCAGTTAGAGTTGTTTTCTGAACTGCTGTAATGGGAAACACTAGCTCTAAAATCTGGGCTTTGATTAGAATCACTCCTGTAAAAGATAAGCAAAAAGAAATACCATAAATTAGGAGGCCAAAACCATAACTCTAATTTACAAACATGGTCAATTATATGGTTGATTCACAGTTACTTATAGTAAAGGACAGTAAGGTCTTGTTGGTCTTCTCTGCTCTTTTGCTGGACAATCTTACTCACTTATGGCTTCAGCATTTACTCTAAAGTGTAAGGGGTCACCTGCCTACAACTAAGAGTAAAGATTCATTTGGCTAACTTGGTTGAAAAGATGGATGTCTGTACCAGGGAGGAGGATCCTGCTCAGTTTCACTATTAGGGACTGCCTGTGTGCTGTGCCATCCTTAGTCACTCAGTCGTGTCCGACTCTCTGCAACCCCATGGATTGTAACACGCCAGGCTCCTCTGTCCATGGGGATTCTCTAGGCAAGAACTCCCCATGGCAACTGGGTTGCCATGCCCTCCTCCAGGGGATCTTCTCAACCCAAGGATCAAACCCAGGTCTCCCGCATTGCAGGCGGATTCTTTACCACCTGAGCCACCAGTAAAGCCCAAGAATACTGGAGTAAGGGTAGCTCATCCCTTCTTCAGAGGATCTTCCCGACCCAGGAATTGAACTAGGGTCTCCTGCATTGCAGGCGGATTCTTTATCAGCTGAGCTACCAGGGAAGCCCACCAGGGACGGATAGAACAGCACAAAGGTTTTGTGTGGTTTCCCAGTGGGGAAATTCCCAGCCTCATGCCCCAGATGAAGTGGGGATATAACCTTTGTGCTATTAATCATCAAAACTATAGCCACCTAATTTGTTGTTGTCTACATGTTGTTTATTTTTATTGTTATATCTAATTCTAGGCCTCTAACCCCAGCAAGTAGATGTTTTATGTAAAAGATATGTAACAGGAATTTCCTGGTCCTGTGGTTAAGACTTTGCCTTGTTTTGAGGAGGGTGCAGGTTTGATCCCTGGTTGAGGAGCTAGGATCCCATATGCCTTGTGGTAAAAAAACCAAAGCAATGTTGTAACAAATTCAATAAAGATTTTAATAAAAAAGAAGATTGTTTAAAAAAAAAAAAAAAAAAGAGTTGACTCTTCTGTGACACCAACATAAATGTAGCCCCCCTACTGCCTGTGGCATCCTTCCTGCAGTGATCACCTTCACAAGCCCGTGAGGCTTCAGAGGCGGGGACAGGAGGGACACAGAAATAGGCAGCAGGTTTAGACACTGTTGATTTACAATGTTGTGTTGGTTTCTGGTGTCCAGCAAAGTGGTGCAGTTACACACATACGTACATCTATTCATTTTCAGGTTCTTTTCCCACAGAGGTTATCGTAGAGTATCGAGTGGGGCTGCCTGTGCTATGCAGCTGGCCCTCGTGGATAGACTTAGTTTATATACAGTAGTCTGTACAGTCTTACGTTTCACTCAAGCTAAACTATCCTTCTGCTTATAAACTGACAGGAGAAGAAGTTAATTTAGAGTATAATGTGCCTTCTATTTTAATATACTATCTGTACTCCTGATATGAATGGTTTCACAGAGGACAACCTCTTGATGGCATGTTGATGTCTTACCTATTACTCTGTTGAGCCAGTCAGGAGAAATGTTGAGAAGAATTTTCTCGATCAGCTTTGATCCTACACGGATGCAGACCTTATATTTTCCATCGACTATGGTCATTAAAGCTGGCCTACAAAAGAGCAAACAGCTCAGGACCGTCCAAAAGACTTTCAGTTAAAGAAATGTATAAATGTAACACAATTTCAAAAATCAGCTTTATAAAAAGATATTTATTTATTTACTGATTTTGGCTGCACTGGGTCGTTGTTGCTGTGCAAAGGCATTCCCTAATCGCGGGGAGTAGAGGCCACTCTCAAGGTGTGGTGAGTGGCTTCTCAATGCTATAGCTTCTCTTGTTTTGGGGCACGAACTCTAGTGCATGGTGGCTCCAGTAACTACTACACACAGGCTTAGTTGCCCCGAGGCATATGGGATCTTCCCAGGCCAGGGACCAAACTGGTGTCCCTTGCATTACAAGGTGGATTCTCACCACGGAACCACCAGGGAAGCCCAAATCACTGGGCTTTTCTGCAGAGTTAATTTTAATTCCTAAGACAACACCAGGATGTCCTGGAATGCCCTAGAAATGAAGGGCTTTTATTTTAAAGAGTCTCAAGTAATAAACTAATAGATTTTATTTATTTCAGATTCATTTTAAGTTTTCAGATACTAATATAAGAAGACAATTTTACCCTATTGTGAAAATTACTTTTAGAGATAAAATAAAGATGATAATCACATATTTCACAATCACAATTTCAAGTTACTTTTTTTCCACTGGATTCTTTACCATAAAAAACAAACTGTTGTGCACGTCACTAAATAAAGACACAGAAGTAGAGACAAACCATGATACACTCTAAAGAACAGACAGTATGAGCAAATTGACATGGATAAAATTATTCTGTGTGCTTTTAAAGAAAGGGATATGCCCCTTTTAAAAATAAATTATCACAAGATAAACTGAACCGAATTTAGAAAGACTTACCAGTATAGGGGAATTCCATGTAACCACTAAAACATGACTATTGATTTTCTCTCTAAAAACTTATTTTTCCCTTTATCCACATGATGATTCCAGGTCCTTTTATCTTTTTATAATCTTTCCCCAGGGTATCTCATTTCTTCCATTCTCTTTTTTAAATTTGGAGGTGCCACGTGGCACCTGGGCCTTCAGTTCCCTGACGAGGGACTGAACCTGCGTCCCCTACATTGGAAGCACAAAGTCTTAACCACTGAACCTCCGGGGAAGTCCCTCTTCCTCCATTCTTTATTTCAACAAATATGTGCTCAAAAATTTGTACTATTCAGTGAATATACACTGGGTATACAGTAGTGAATAAGAGAGATCTGCTTCCTTCACTCAAGGAACTTTAGGGTTTAGTGGTATAGAAAGACAATTAAGGTTTTCAATAATGGTGACAAGATGCTTCGGTGGGGATAGAATAGGCTTTTCAACCAATGGTACAGGGGCAACTGAATAAAAGGATGAAGTTGGACTCCTTCCTTATACCACATATAGAAATTAACTCAAAATAGATCATGAATCTATATGTAAGAGCTAACTATAAAATTCTTGGAAGAAAATATAGGAGTAAACCTCCATGATATTGGCTTAGGAAGCATACTTTTCTTAGATATGATATCAAAAGCACATGCAACAAAAAAGAGAAACAGATAATAATAAAAAGTGACAGCAAGGACATGGAGAAACTGCAACCCTCATTCACTGCTGGCAAAACTAAAATTGTGCAGCAGCTTCGGAAAACAGTTTGGCGGTTCCTCAAATGGAGTAAAAAGTCACCGCATCAGCCTAGCAATTCTACTCCTGAGTACACGCCCAAGAGAAATGAAAACATGGCCACACAAAAAGTTGTACATGAATGTCTGGAGCAGTATTATTTATAATAGCCAAAAAGTAGGTACAATCCAAATGTTCACCAATTGAACAGAGAGATAAAATGCAGTATATCCAAATGTTGTTGGTTAGTAGGCAAGTTGTGTCCAACTCTTTAGTGACCCCGAGGACTAAGCCCACCAGGCTCCTCTATCCATGTGATTTCCCAAGCAAGACTCCTGGAGTGGGTTGCCATTTCCTTCTCCAGGGATCTTCCCAACCCAGGGATCAAACGTGCATCTCCTGTACTGGCACTCAGGGTTGCCCATATTACCTGGTAATAAAACAAAATGAAGTACTTGATAAATGCTACAATATGGATGAACATTGAAACATGTTTAAAAAAAAGAAGCCCGTCATAAAAGACTGCACACTGTATGATTATGTATATGAAATGTCCAAAGTAAGTACATCTACAGAGCCAGAAATTCGACTAGTGGGTGCTCTAGGCTGGTGGGAAGGGAGAGTGAGAAGTGGCTCCTTTGGGGGTGGGAGAGGTGAAGGTGATCTAAAGTGGATTGTAGTAACAGCTGCACAAGCCTGTGAATATACTAAAGCCTTGGAAGTTTACATTTTAGATGGGCTAATTTGATGGACTGCGAACTGTATCTCCATAAAGAGGCTTTCCAGAAGACGATGCAAGCAAATGACTCCAGGTGCACATGCGGGACACTTCAACAGAGAACAAAGGAGGCGACTGGAAAAAGAGGGCCCCTCAACTAAGACACGAACGAGTCAGCCCTGTGGGTCAGGCAGCGGGAGAAGCAGGCGAGAATGCCCTAAGGAGGAAAAAGTCAGAGCGCTAAAAGCCGTACAGAAGGCCAGGATCAACCCACAGATCAAGGCGAGGAGTGTGGCAGACGAGTGTGATGGGAAATGCAGAGTGTGATGGGAAATGCAGAGTGTGAGATCAAGGCAAGGAGTGTGGCAGACGAGTGTGACGGGAAATGCAGAGTGTGACGGGAAATGCGGAGTGTGACGGGAAATTCTGGAAAGGTTCTAAAGGAAGGCAGCGGTTACTCTGTTGCTGTGGAGAATGGACTTGGTGGAGACAAAGGGAGGAGGGGACCTTGCATCTGAATCCAACCTTCTTTTTCAGACAAGCAACTTTCAAAGTAAGAGCAAGGTTCATTTACTTATTCATAACAAACAGAAATATATGTAAAGAGAAATAAGGCTAATGGATTATGCTTCTATAAACTTTCTTATTTAAAGTATTCCATGATAACATGCTGAACATATCTGCATTTGGTTTTTAGATATTGCAGTATTTAGAAACAGAAAAGAGCATAAAACACTGATTGCTAATCTGCTATCCTCAATGTTTAGTGTGAAGATGAGAAAACTGAGGTGCAGAAAAGTTAAACATCTTACTAGCTTCTACAACTCAGGGGTTACGTCATATAATTAATTTTAACCTTTAAATTCCAATAATGTGTTAAGATGGGGAAATGAGTTTCTTTTGAGCTATTTAGAACTTGGTTAAAAATTAAACCAAGTAAAAGGTTTCTTTAGTATATCTGCTTAAAAACAATAAAATCTCCCAATTACTACTTTTTAAAAATTCCTGTTATGATTACTGGGCAATTTTTGCTTTCATAAATAGCCATTTTTCCATCACTCAGGAGGAAAAAATTTATTCTCTTGGATTAGCTCCAGTTATTTTTCATCAGAAACACTTGATATATGTAACTTTTTGGTCATTTCTAGTCCCATAATAATAAACATTTCCCATCTAGCTGGCCTGCTTAGTCGCCTTACCTATAGTATATTTTCTTCATAGTAAATGGCAAGCAGCTAAAACATTGTTTGTAGATCTTGTTCTCATCTGTTTGTAGTTCTGATCCACATTGTGCGCAGCCAGTGTATACAATATTGGCAAGAGAAGAAAAAATACTCTTCAGAGAACTGCGAGCAGTTAGAGTTGTTTTCTGAACTGCTGTAATGGGAAACACTAGCTCTAAAATCTGGGCTTTGATTAGAATCACTCCTGTAAAAGATAAGCAAAAAGAAATA
>SJYT01008006.1:104181-173507 GCA_006410635.1 Cephalophus harveyi
TATAAGAGACAGCATTTACTCTAAAGTGTAAGGGGTCACCTGCCTACAACTAAGAGTAAAGATTCATTTGGCTAACTTGGTTGAAAAGATGGGACGTCTGTACCAGGGAGGAGGATCCTGCTCAGTTTCACTATTAGGGACTGCCTGTGTGCTGTGCCATCCTTAGTCACTCAGTCAACCCCATGGATTGTAACTCTTTGCAACCCCATAGATTGTAACCCACCAGGCTCCTCTGTCCATGGGGATTCTCTAGGCAAGAACTCCCCATGACAACTGGGTTGCCATGCCCTCCTCCAGGGGATCTTCTCAACCCAGGGATCGAACCCAGGTCTCCCACGTTGCAGGCAGATTCTTTACCACCTGAGCCACCAGTAAAGCCCAAGAATACTGGAGTAAGGGTAGCTCATCCCTTCTTCAGAGGATCTTCCCGACCCAGGAATTGAACTAGGGTCTGCTGCACTGCAGGTGGATTCTTTACCAGCTGAGCTACCAGGGAAGCCCACCAGGGGCTGATATAATAGCACAAGGCTTTTGTGTGGTTTCCCAGTGGGGAGTACCTCTCCAGGGCTTGCAAGAACACTCCCAGTTCCCAGCCTCACGCCCCAGATGAAGTGGGGATATATCCTTTGTGCTATTAATCATCAAAACTATAACCACCTAATTTGTTGTTGTCTACATGTTCTTTATTTTTATTGTTATATCTAATTCTAGGCCTCTAACCCCAGCAAGTAGATGTTTTATGTAAAATATACGTAACAGCAATTTCCTGGTCCTGTGGTTAAGACTTTGCCTTGCTATGAGGAGGGTGCAAGTTTGATCCCTGGTTGAGGAGCTAGGATCCCATATGCCTTGTGGCCAAAAACCCAAAGCAATGTTGTAACAAATTTAATAAAGATTTTA
The DNA here is from genome assembly GCA_006410635.1 of Cephalophus harveyi. Taxonomy (NCBI): domain Eukaryota; kingdom Metazoa; phylum Chordata; class Mammalia; order Artiodactyla; family Bovidae; genus Cephalophus; species Cephalophus harveyi. Next base: position 105,082 of record SJYT01008006.1, read on the forward strand.
ATAAAAAAGAAGATTGTTTAAAAAAAAAAGAGTCGACTCTTCCGTGACACCAACATAAATGTAGCCCCCCTACTGCCTGTGGCATCCTTCCTGTAGTGATCACCTTCACAAGCCCGTGAGGCTTCAGAGGCGGGGACAGGAGGGACACAGAAATAGGCAGCAGGTTTAGACACATACGTGGCACTACATCACTGGCCAAGATCTCACCGGTTAGTATCAATCTAGAGGCTTCTGTGGCCACTGACTCCCATGTTTGAAAGCTGTATCAAATTTTTGTTTCATGATGTAAAGGTGAGGTGAAGTCGCTCAGTCGTGTCCGACTCTTTTTGCGACCCCGTGGACTGTAACCTACTAGGCTTCTCCGCCCATGGGATTCTCCAGGCAAGAATACTGGAGTGGATTGCCATTTCCTTCTCCAGGGGATCTTCCCGACCCAGGGATCGAACCCGGGTCTCCCGCATCAGAGTCATGATGTAAAAATTTGTAAATTTTCTACTGTGTTTATTTTCCAGAAATATTATTAATTTAAATTCACTGTTAGTATTAAAACAGAGCATGACCCTATGGGGCCCTCCCAGGTACAAATTCCTTTCTGTCCTCATTTCTTGTTTCTAAGAAACAGGCTTCATTCAGCCTCCTTGACTTTCCGAGTTCCAATTCAGTTACGAATCTGGGGAGGGAGGGAATCAAAGAAGCAGTCAAGAAACAACAGAACACCAGTGGGGCAGGGTCCTGCTCATAAAATATATATGACAGTATCTTTGAGTTCTTCTGCAGGAACTAAGGCCCCCACCCAGCTGGAGGACGGTAACTTCAGGCTAAAAAGCACAAGATTCCTGGAACATTACCCTGTTACCTTACCACCAACCAATCTAAAGACAGTCACAGCCTTTCACACCCCAAATATTGCCCATAAAAACTTCTCCCTGAAAACCATCAGGGACTTAGGAGTTTTTGAGCATGAGTTGCTCATTCTCCTTGCTTGGCCCTTCAATAAACCTTTTTCTGCTCCAAACTTTGATATTTCAGTTCATTAGGCCTCACTGTATGTCCAGCACATGAACTTACATTTGGTTAAAGTTAATAAGTGTTTCTATGTAGAAGTGGGCATACGGAGTTCTCTGAGAATAAATCTCTGTAATTCAATTAAAAAGTGGGGTTTTGTTTTTTCATTTTCTGGGCCAGGACTGAGCTCTTAAACCTGTGAAGTCTGACACTAACTTGAAGTAGGCAGCATCAAAATTGCATTGAACTGTGCAACACCCAACTGGTGTTCAGAGCTGGAGAACCGGCTGCTGACGTGGAAACAACAAACCATGCATCTGACGTCAGCAGTGCTGTGCACAGAAGGAGCTGACACCGGAAACAGCCAAAAACCAAACAAAATGTATGAAACAGCAACTCTCGGGACATTAGATTTTGGTTAAAGTTAATAAGTGTTTCTATGTAGAAGTGGGCATACGGAGTTCTCTGAGAATAAATCTCTGTAATTCAATTAAAAAGTGGGGTTTTGTTTTTTCATTTTCTGGGCCAGGACTGAGCTCTTAAACCTGTGAAGTCTGACACTAACTTGAAGTAGGCAGCATCAAAATTGCATTGAACTGTGCAACACCCAGCTGGTGTTCAGAGCTGGAGAACCGGCTGCTGACGTGGGAACAACAACAAACCATGCATCTGACGTCAGCAGTGCGGTGCGCAGAAGCAGCTGACACCGGAAACAGCCAAAAACCAAACAAAATGTATGAAACAGCAACTCTCAGGACATTAGACATCAGGCAACAAAGGACAGCGACCCCTAAGAGACGAGAAGCAGAAGATGTGAGCCTGGAGCTGCCCCGGCCTGCAGACAAGCGCTTACGGGCTACCGTGCAGGAGAGGAGGCCCCGGCAGAGCCCGGCGGTTTCCCTGACTGACAGCAGACTCAGCTTGGGTCTGGAAGGCTAATACGGCTAGAGACATCAGAATTGGTTATTAGACAATACAAAGGGGAACTCTCGAGAACTGCAGAGCGTACCCCCCGCCTGAAGAATTCAACTGAGTACTGACCAATATATGTAACCAGCGGACAAGAAAAGAACCATCCAAAAGTATTGGACAGTCCCTGAAGCTTGCACAGAGATAGGAACAGTGTCTTCTCCCACCAGCTAGAGTGGAAAATCTCATAATCCATAAGGTATTGGGTAGAGAACTTAGAAGTTGTACTTACAGGAAAATCATGGCACTAAACTCCTACATTGGGAAAAAACATCTCAGTTACCTCCATTTCCACTCTAAGGAATGTGAAAAAAAGAAAGAAACCCAAGAAAGCAGAAGAAAGGGGAAAAAAAAAAGATCAGAGCAGAAATCAATGGACTAGAAAATAGAAAAATTAATGAATACAAAAGGCAGTTATATGAGCAGATTAATGAAACTGGTAAAACTCCAGCCAATGATCAGTCAAAAAAAAAAGAGAGAAAAGGCACAAATTAGCAATATCAGGTAATACCAGTATTACTACAAATTCTATATATATTAAAAGGGATAGTAAGAAAATATTATAACTTTATGCCAACAAACTTTTGTTGTTGTTGTGCCAACAACCTAGATGAAATGAACACATTTCTTGAAAGATACAAACTATCAACACACACTTAAGAAGAAACAAGTAACTGGAATAGCCCTGTATCTATTAAAGAAATTGAATTTGTAATTAAAACCTTCCAATAAAGAAAACTTCAGGCCCAGAAAGGCCTGAAGGAGTTCTGCCAAACATGTATGGAAGAATTTAATCTAATTCCAAATAAACTCTTCTAGAAGACTGAAGAGGCTCCTCCATCCATGGGATTCTCCGGGCAAGAATACTGGAGTGGGTTGCCATTTCCTTCTCCAGGGGGATCTTCCTGACCCAGGGATTGAACCTGGGTCTCCCACACTGCGGGCAGACACTTTAACCTCTGAGCCACCAGGGAAGGGATGACAGAAGAGGAGACGCTACTCATCAGCTCATTCTATGAGCGCAGCTCTAACGCCACAACCAGAGAGACACAAGGAAACTGCAGACAAACATCCACCGTGATACAGACGCAAAACTTCTTATTAACAGATGTTAGCAGTAATTCTCTGGGCTTCCCAGGTGTCTCAGTGGTAAAGAATACGACTGCCAACGCAGGGACACAGGTTTGATCCCTGGGTTGGGAAGATCCCCTGGAGAAGGAAGTGGCAACCCACTCCAGGATTCCTGCCTGAGAAATCCCATGGACGGAGGAGCCTGGTGGGCTACAGTCCATGAGTTGCGAAGAGTGGGACATGACTTAGTGACTAAACAACAACAAGAACAACAAAAAGCAAGAATTCCCTGGCGGTCCAGTGGTTAGAACCCAGCACTTTCACTACTGGGGCACAGGTTCAGTCCCTGGTCAGGGAACTACCTTACAAGCTGGATGCAGCAAAAAAAAAAAAAAGTTTTTTAAAGCTTTTTTTGATGTGGATTATTTTTAAAGTGTTTATTAAATTTATTACAATACTGCTTCTGGTTTGCGTCTTGTTTTTTTGGCCTCAAAGCATGTGGAATTTTAGCTCTCTGACCAGGGACTGAACACAAACTCCCTGTCTTAGAAAGGTGACGTCTTAACCACTGGACCACCAGGTAAGTCCCCAAAAAGAAGAATTTTTACCCAGAATATAAAGAACTCTCAAAACTCAATAAAACAATGAAGCCAACTTTTTCTTGGTAAGCAAAAGATTTCAATTAACACTTCATTAAAGAAGATATATAGGCGGCAATTAAGTACATAAAAGATGTTCAACAGCACCAGCCAATAAGTAAACGCAAGCTGAAATTATGATGACCCATTACTACACATCTACTAGAATGAACAAAATTAAGAAGAATGTCCATACCAAATGTTGAGGTGGGTGTGGAAAAAACAGAACTCGTACACTGCTGGTGGAAATGTAAAATAGGACAATTGCTTTGGGAAACAGGCAGTTTATTTATTTTTATTTTTTTTGGCAGTTTCTTTAACAGTTAAACATAAGCCTGCCATATAATCTAGTTATAGATTCAATTCTTGGGTATTCACTATGCGAAAAGAAAGACTATGTCTGAATAATGCTTCATACTTGAATGTTCATAGAAACTTTATAATACCCAAGAACTGGAAACAACCCAGATGTACATCTATAACTGAACAAATAAACAAAGCATGGTATATTTGTATACAGGATAAAGAATGATTTACTGATACACACAACCACATAGAAACATCTCAAAGAAACTGACATCTCTCCAAGAACTGGCTAAGTTAGAGATGCCAAACAAATGACTCCATATATATAAAAGCACAGAAAATTCAGGTTAATCTCTAGTGACAGAAAGCAGAGCGACTCCCTGGAAGGGTCGGGGGCAGGGAGGAGGGGTGGAAAGAGATAGAGGCAGGAGATGATGTCATGACTGTGGTGTTGCTTTCATGGGTTTCACTCACCAAGGTGAACGCACACACTTTAGTAAATACGGGTAACTGCCTATATGAAAATTATACCCCAAAAATCTTGTTAAAACATTGTTTTTTTTAATCTAACATTCTGAACCTATTTGAAAAGCACCAACTGAAACACCCTATTAACTGCGTCGGACCCAACTCTCACATTTCTGTGGACGGACCAGAAGAGGGCAGAGCACGCTAGCAAAAGGCCCCAAGAAACGGAGTCGAGAATCTTAGCATGCGATATCTTAGGAACTTCAGCCTAATTTATTTGGAATCAGATTCTCTTCATTAGAAAAACTGTAAAAATAACCTTATTTCACTTAAAACAATTCTAGCATTTAATGAAATCTAAAGTCATCTATAACAATTCAGAAAATTTTTTATGCACATTGGAGAATAAAGCTAAAATTCACTGTCAAGATCCAAATTTCCTGAGATATTTGTAATAACCTATAAAATCAAAAACAGTAATTTTTTTTCAAAAACAGTAATATTACACAAATTCTGAGGAAATTTTTTCACCAAATTTTTCTTCGTTAAAAAATTTAAATTATATAACAATAAACCTGCAGATACATCTCATTTTTTTCAACCTTTATTTTCCCTCTAAATTTATTTGCTATGATGGCCATTGGAAAGCTTTCTATTAGTTTCCAAAACTGATAATCACCAACATTTACTCATTATTGGCATTTAGCAACCCTAACTATAGCTTTAAATGCTGTTTAATTTATAATACCATCAACTAGGAGTTAGCATCTTTTAGCATCATTTCCATAGTTAAGAAGCCAATGCAATTTAGTGGAAAGAACTGCTAAAATTGTAGCAGTTTATCTAGTTATTTATTTTTGCTATTTTACTCTCTCTTCATTTCAAAGTATATAGCATACTAAACCTAAAACATACTCTTTCTACTACTTTACTCAAAAGAAATTAATTATATTTTGCTCATGGAAATTGCGTGAGTATGTATATAAAATTCATCAGGCATCCTTCCATGTGATATGCTTCTGAGAATGAAATTTATACACACACTCACACACATATTCAAGTTCAGGAAGAATGTTATTACAATATACAAAGCAGTAAGTAAATTCCATAAATTCTGTATCAGTGTTATTTTTTTTAAATAGTTGTTTGTTTATTTGACTGAACCGGGTTTTAGTTGTGGTATGTGGGATCTAGTTCCCTGAGGAGGGATCAAACTCAGGCCCACTACATTGGAAGCATGGAGTCTTAGCCACTGAACCGCCAGGAAATTCCTCAGTGTTAACTTTTAGCAATCATGTATAGATGATAGCTTAGTAATGTGATAAAATATTTATCTCAACAGTGATTCTGATTAGAGTTGTTATCTATTTCTGGCATATTAAATGATAAGCTACTTATAACTATATGCAAAAAATATTTTTAAGTAACCCTTAATAATTACAAATTAATCTCAAAGGATTATAGGCAGAAGGTCAGGAAGAGGTTAGTATCTGCTTCAGCTACTTACAGAGATCTCTATTTCACTTTTATATCAGTTATACATTTTTCCTACAAACGGCAGCTTCTTTGCTTATATTAAAACTAGCAATGTCTTTTATAAATAAGATCTTACCTGAACGTTTTTCCTCTAGGTGTGTTGCTAAATCTGACATCTTCACAAGGGAGGGTGTGTTTTTTTGAAATTTTGCTTTAAATGTAATTGCCCTTATATCGTCATCAAACAGGCACTCACAGGATGACCACGGTGTTGTATGCAGTTCCAGGTTCTCTAGGATGCAATTGCGCTGAACAAAAAGATATTTAAATTCCCAAATATAATCTAAACAAAACAAAAACAAAAAGTTACCAAAGGAAATTATCTAGGATCAAAACCAGATTAAACAGACTGAGCTGATTAAATCAGTTAAACACAACTTTTATCACATTAAGGAATTTGGATATAAAGAGGCAAAATATGAATGTTGTGTTAAGGCAATAAGAATGGTAGAGATAATTTTAACAAAATCTTTTCTAAAGATTACTTGGTCTCCAACCGTTTATTCAGAATAGCAAACTCTCATTCTGATTATCTACAGGAAAGATTTTTTTTTTTAATAATGACATAGAAATGGACACATGTCTACCATAATCAATATTACTCAATGATTTTTCAATACCTTAGTTTTCTTATTTAGCTAATTTTTTCGGAACAACAACAAAAAACCATTTAGATTCAGCTGCTCCTATTTTTAATACTTTCAGTAATAATTCTGAACCACAGTAACACAGACTTTCTTGCTCAACAATCAGACTGTGCCGTGCTGAGCTCATTCGGTCGTGTCCGACTCTTTGTGACCCCATGGACTGTAGCCCACCAGGCTCCTCTGTCCACAGGGATTCTCCAGGCAAGAATACTGGACTGGGTTGCCATGCATTTCTCCAGGAATAATCAGACTGTATATTAATAAATTCAACTTTAAAACTGTATTAAAACAAAAAGAAGTTTCTTAGCACAAAGTCTTCTAATGACAATTGTCTTTTTATTTTCCCACATACTTCAGTCTATAAATCTAAATCACACATCTTATCCACTTCCTCAGTTGCTCTGGACAGCTATTTTTTTTGTGGGAAATTTTAAAACAAGTAGGTAAATCTGTATAGACAGAGCATCGTTAGAGCTAAAGCATATATATTCCAAGTTGTTTCTTAAAACCAATCACTATTTTAAAACAATTTTTTTGTCTTATTATAGAATACACGCTTAGAAATCACAGGTAAGATAAGCAAAGAAATAAATGGCAGCTACAGTCAACACCTCAAAATAAATACAGCTAATATTTTAGTGTCCATGCAGTTGTTCTCAATTTGTTTGATTTTTACTTACTATGTCAAATGTATATTTTATGTCATTAAGTATTATTCTACATTATTTTAAAATACTACATAATATGTCATTGCACAGGTACACCAAAATCTTAAAAATTATTAGCACAATCCTCTCTTTAGGGACGTTTCTTATTTTTCACTATTATAAATTTAGTACTATGGTAAAATATTTTTAGCTACATCTTTATGCATAGTCATGATAACTTCCTATTAAGTGTCATTATTAGGCCAAAGGTATCCCAAATTCTAAGGCTTTCATATGCACCGTCAATTGTCCTCAAGAAAGGTTGTTCCCCTGAAACTAATTCATGTCAATTATGGGCTTCCCTGGTGGCTCAGATGGTAAAGAATCTGCCTGCAATGTGGGAGACCTGGGTTCCATCTCTGGGTTGGGAAGATCCCCTGGAGGCGGGCATAGCAACCCGCTCCAGTACTCTTGCCTGGAGAATCCCATGGACGGAGGAGCCTGGTGGGCACTCCGGGGGGTTGCAAANCACCCCACTCCAGTACTCTTGCCTGGAAAATCCCATGGACAGAGGAGCCTGGTGGGCTGCAGTCCATGGGGTCGCTAAGAGTCGGACACGACTGAGCGACTTCCTTTTCACTTTTCCCTTTCTTGCATTGGAGAAGGAAATGGCAACCCACTCCAGTGTTCTTGCCTGGAGAATCCCAGGGACAGGGGAGCCTGGTGGGCTGCTGTCTATGGGGTCACACAGAGTCGGACACGACTGAAGTGACTTAGCAGCAGCAGCAGCATAGTCTACGAGAGTGGTTATTTCCCCATATCTTCCCTACTGATTTCTTAGGACAAAAATCAATTATCGTTATTATTTTATATGTCTGCCTTCCATTGCTAGTAAGAATAATTCTTTTCATACACTTATTGGCCACTTTAATTTCTTCTTTGAAGACCTGCCTGTTCACATCTATTGCTCATTTATTCTCACAAGTATTTGACTTTAAATTATGCTATTATTTTCTGACAAAATACAGTTTTTTTCTGGTTTTTCACTTGCATTTTAATTTTGCATATGGTGATTTTCATGTATGGTAGTTTTTGTTACAGCATTTTATTTAACCTACTAATCTTTGGGTTCCAAATAAGTTCACTTATATTTTCTCCTAGTACTTACTGTTCCTTTTAAAATTATTTGAATTTCTAATACATCCAGCATTTATTTTGACACAAATATGAAGCATAAGTTTAATTCATATTTCTTCTCAAATTGTTAGATATTTCAAATATATCTACTAATTTTTAAAGAAAAAATTTGCTTTAATTTTTAAATTATAAAATAAAATATACTTTTTATAAAATATTTAGATAGTAAAAGAAAAGTAGGCAAAGTAAGATTGTCTCTATTTCAATAAAATGGATAATGGGTACTTTAGTTCATTGTATTAGTCTTTCTGTATGTTTGAAGTTTCTTTATGCTAAAAGGTTTAAAGAATAAATGTAAATTCCATACATGCATGAAATTCAAACTAAAGATATAAAAAATAAAAACCACATACTACTACTAAGAGATGGCTAGCATTTTATTACCTGTATTTCCAGATTTTTTAAAGTGTATATACGTACTTACATATCCACTTTTATTAAAATGGGATCCTATTACACATGAAGTTTTATAATCTACTTTTTTAAACTGAATATTATATCTATACATTTATCCAGGCTAGTGAACGCACATGTCTTTGATAGTGAATATATCGGTGTGTCCACCAGACCACAGATGACCCCCTTAGCTATCCCCTCACCCACTGAAATAAGCGTACCTATTCCAGCTCGTACTTGTTTTTTTCCCTTTTAGTACAGCATGAGGGACCTTAGTTCCCATGCCTCCCGGAGCAGAAGTGCAGAGTCCTAACCACTGGACTGCCAGGGAATCCCCCAACTGGTACTTTTTGACCCTGTGCTACAGGCCACAGTTGAGTGAATCAAATTCAAACTAGGCAATCAGATTCCCTTTACTGGGAATTTAGAAATAGGCCTGGTTTCTTAAAAGGAAAGGAAACCAGGAGCTACAGAGTAACAATGTGCTATCCATAATGTTGAGAAGCAGAGGAAATCTAGAGAAAGTCTCTACTAAGTAAATAAAGCAAATCCATGGAGATGTTGCCTGGACCCAGAAAGCTTTTCTGTTCCTAGTTCCAAGTCCCCCTGAAACCCATCACTCTTGCCCTATTTACTAGGAGACACTCCTGTACACACCCAATATCCCCCTTAATCGTGTAAGTTAGCCATGATGGAGCTCCAGTGTGAAATTCGAGTCTTCAGAGCCCGAGTTTAGATACAGCTTCTTAGTACAGCCAACGGGCTGCACAATCCTCATGTGCAAGCATCTTTACCTTTGTGATTTTTTCCTTATCATTTGAAACAAGCTGTTTCCTCCTCGAACTTGCATCTTTATTCCTTAAAGACAGTGGGAATTTTAAATGGCTGCCTGATCTATATTTTATTCTTCAATCATTTATAAAGAAAGTATCTACCAGTGCAGGCAGTTCTGTGGGATGAGGATACAATGGTGAACAGGAAAATCAGGGTGCTTTTAGTCACTAACTTTACAACCTATCGAGAAATTTAGTTAATTATCACGCAAGCAAATCAGCTGGATCATCTGTCTGTGTTAGGTGGCAAAAGTGCAATGCAAGGAGTGACATGATAGAGAGTGATTTCGTATATTCATGGGTGAGGCCTCTCTGGGGAAATTAAATTGGACAGCTATCTGTGTGGGAGAGCTGGAGGAAGAAGCACTCTCCGCAGGGGAAACACATAAACTCAAGATCCCAAAGCAGGAAAAGGTTTGGCGTGTTCAAGAAACAGAAAGGAAAAAAAAAAGAAATTAAAAAAAATAAAAAAAAAAAAACGAACAAAAAAAAAGAAAAACAAAAAAAAAAGAAACAGAAAGGAGTCAAATGTGGGTTACGCTAGTGAGTCTGAGGGAGACGGAGCAGCACCGAGACAATTCGTGATACAAATCTATACTTCAATCATGAATGAAGGCTGTGAAGGGATACCAAGCCTCCATGCAGGTATAACGGCGATTTTACATGAAGCGTAACCACAAAGGTTGGGATCATCTATATTATTCTGTGCTTAATTAGTAACGTCATGAGTGTACTTTATTGTAATGTTACATTTTTTTAAATATTAGACTTCTATTAGATTTCAGGAGAATATTGCATTGGAAAGGCATTTAGCTCTGAATAGCTTATTTTATGCATACCAAATTATTACCAAGAAGTGCAATTTATGTCCCTAGCCCACCCTCATTAGGACTGTAACCAATGCTTGCTGCACATCAGGCATACCAAATTCCTACCAGCAAAACAGATTTCAAAAAAACTGGGAATTCATTTATTATTATTTTTCTCCAAAACATCAACTCTTTTGTCTCTAGCAGTAATTACTGCTTGGCAATCACTTCTAATTATATCACCTAAATGTGAGTGTGTTACCCTTGGGAACAAGGAAAACGAGGGCCCAGTACAGACAGAATAATACAGAGAATGCCTCAAGAAACACTAAATGAACAGATAGAATCCTAGCAATTCGTGAAAGGAGAAGCACTTACTTAAATGAGCCTTCAAAATTAGATCTTGAGGCATTAAGGCAGATATGAAAACTTGAAATATAGATAAATATGCTGAAGAAATGAACAAAGAAACTACACTTTAATTCATAGATTTATAAATTTTCAACATTAACCTAAATATCAAAGAATTATCTAGAGAAAATATACTTCCTCTTCTATTGACCAAATAACTATCAGCTTTTAAGGGATACTCATATCAAGCATGGAGCAATCTGCTTTGCTGCAGCCCCACTATAATCGGAATGCCACCTTTGATCTACATTCTGCTCAGCATGCCGCAGGCTCATGTTCCCGACCATGACACAGTGGTCAATAATGATGGTTTGTGTATCACTGACACATGCTTTCCAGATTTCTCAACCAAACAAATATTTGCCACTGTTTGATCTTAACATGAAAGCCAAAATTCAGACTTATCTCAATTCCTAGTTATGGGATATTAATGATTAAAAGAGGCAATGTGATAGATCCTATCTTTAGATAACTATTTTGAAATAGAAGTTTCCAAAGACACATTAACTCTTTCAGGTAAAAAAAGAATGGATCACATACCTAATCAACCTCTGAATTAATTTAACAGAGTAAAATAACTCAGAAGCCACTAATTAAACTGTCTCTGATTGTTACAACTAAAGGATCCAATATCAAAATGAAGATGTAACACTGTTATTGAAACATCAATTCAGTTCAGTTGCTCAGTCGTGTCCAACTCTTTGCGACCCCATGGACTGCAGCATGCCAGGCTTCCCTGTCCATCATCAACTCCCAGAGTTTGTGAGAGTTTACTCAAACTCATTTATGTTGAGTCAGTGATGCCATCCAACCATCTCATCCTCTGTTGTCCCCTTCTCCTCCTGCCCTCAATCTTTCCCAGCATCAGGGTCTTTTCAGATGAGTCAGTTCTTCGCATTAGGTGGCCAAAGTATTGGAGTTTCAGCTTCAGCAGCAGTCCTTCCAATGAATATTCAGGACTGCTTTCCCTTAGGATGGACCAGTTGGATCTCCTTGCAGTCCAAGGGATTCTCAAGAGTCTTCTCCAGCACCACAGATCAAAAGCGCCAATTCTTTGGCTCTCAGCTTTCTTTATAGTCCAACTCTCACATCCATACATGACTACTGGAAGAACCATAGCTTTGGCTAAATGGACCTTTGTTGGCAAAGCAATGTCTCTGCTTTTTAATATGCTGTCTAGGTTGGTCATAATTTTTCTTCCAAGGAGCAAGCGTTTTTTAATTTCATGGCTGCAGTCACCATGTGCAGTGATTTTGGAGCCCCCTAAAATAAAGTCTGTCACTGTTTCCACTGTTTCCCCATCTATTTCCCATGAAGTAATGGTACTGGATGCCATGATCTTAGTTGTCTGAATGTTGAGCTTTAAGCCAACTTCTTCATTCACTTTCATCAAGAGGCTCTTTAGTTCTTCTTCGCTTCCTGCCATAAGGGTGGTGTCATCTGCATATCTGAGGTTACTGATATTTCTCCCGGCAATCTTGAGTCCTGCTTGTGTTTCATCCAGCCCAGCATTTCTCATGATGTACTCTGCATATAAGTTAAATAACCAGGGTGACAATATACAGCCTTGACATACTCCTTTCCCTATTTGGAACCAGTCTGTTGTTCCAATTCCACTTAATTTAATACCTTATAAATGATTAACTGAGGCTCTAAAGAAAAATATAACCATGGGTCATACTTTAAACATGAACATTCTATGGATGTTTAATAGCCCACACTTTTAAAACAACTGGAATAAAAACCTGGAACATAGTAATTTATTAAACAGTAACACTGAGACTTGAAAGAGTTAATGCAACTCCTCTAACATCTGCCCTATAACCAGAGAGGAGTTTATTTATCAGAGTACATTGGCTGAATAAAAATTGTAGAAGCATCTCCAGAATTAAAGTTTTAAACAACATTATCCAAGGAAGGTAAGATCTTCAATCTTCACTAAAAAGGTAAAGTAGTATACCTGGGAATAAATGAAACCTTTTAATTTGCTGCCATTAATTATAGAGGATTATAGATTGTTGAATTGTTTACAGGAGGTAAAAAATTGTAACAAGAAATCTGCAAAAGAATATTCAATCATGCTCAATTATATTTCAAACGTTGTCTGATCTCCAGAGTCCCTTCATCTTAGGTTCATAAGCATTAATCATTTACTTATCTATAAATAGATTAAATGCTTTTTAAAAAGGTGTATTTACCTTTTTTCCTTTGAAGTTGAGGGTACCAGGCTGCTCCAGGACCCCATAATACAAGCACATAATGTTGACCTTGGGTCTGTTCCACTGTTAACATAACTTTCCTTTGCTTCTGTCCTCTATAACTGTATAACGCCTCTGGAAAAGGAAAAGAAATATTTAGTTGGCGTTACTCTACTGCATGTGATATCAAACCTTACTGTCTAATGATAAATATCCACTGATAACCAAATGGTACACTAAGACAGTCCTGTACTTAAGTTTCTTTTAATCAAAATACAGTTGATCTAAAGTATCACATTAGCTTCAGGTATACAGTACAGTGATATATATACTCTTCTTCAGGTTTTCTTCCCTTGTATGTTACTATAAAATACTGGGTACAGTTCCCTGTGTAATACACTAGGTCCTTGTTATGTCTTAATTTTTTTATAACCTAAAATTGATGAAGTGCCCAAAATATTTACCTGTCAGTACAGTGATATCAACAACTCTTAGAACTGCATGGACTAGTATGTCTGGCTGAAGCTGCTCCAATTCTATAAATTCTATACTGCTCATTTTCTGAGGATGCCTCTGAGGAAGATCTCTGAGATAGGAATGTTTTGAAGATACATATGCCAGTAAGTCTTGAAGTACAACATTACTAATCATACTGGAATCTAGGAAAGAAAAAAAAAAGACCATACATACAAAAGAGGGAAACGTTATATTTTCTTGATAACATGGCATTTTCTTAGAACTGTATTTTATGTTGCAAAGTGTGATTAAATGTCAAACATGATTTCATTTCTATAAAGCATGTAGCTTATCCTTGAACCAGTTTAGATGCCAAAATAAGCTTGATGTTTTTAACCAATGGAAATGGAATTATTTATCATCTGCAAAAAAAAAAAAAAAATTGCCCTGCTCCCTTACTTCTCTATTTCATTAACAGTATCGTTTTTCTATCGATTAACCAAGACTAATATTTTAGTTTTTTTTTTAATTGGGGTATAGTTGCTTGACAATGTTGTGTTAGTTTCTGCTATACAACAAAACGAATCAGCTATATACATATATGCATCAATTATTTTTTTGACTCCTCCGTTACCCTGTTGTATCCAACCAGTGCCCTAATCCCTGAAATCTGATTTGATCACATCTTCCTCAACTATCCCAACCACCGCTATTCTTCCTCAAGACTGTTAGCATTTCTCATCTGAAATACTCCTAACACTCTTCTAACTGGCCCTCCCAGAACATGTTTTATTCTTTCTCACTTTTAAGCCTCTGCCCTCACCATATTCACTGGCTACACAGCTGCCACTCGCCTCTCTAGCCACCTATCTGAATACTACACAGAAAAACAACCGTTTGAGACTCCCAGTGCTAGGGATACAGAGACATGGTCCCAAGTGAAGAAATCATCAGCCTAGAGGCTGACAACCAGCACTGGGCTTAGCATATAAGCGACACGTGTGTGCATTCCTAAGAGCGCACCTAAAGACCTGCCCAGGGGAGCTGGGAGAGGCTTGCTTTATTGAGGAAATATTTGAGCAATGCTTTGGGAAAATGCCTAAGAAAAGGTCTCTAGGTAGTAACTGGGAAGAAGAATATGTTTCCAGGTAAAGAGAAAGGGTTAGTAATCCTTTATGTATCTCAGATGCTTTTGGTATTCTGATAAAGCATATGGACCCATTATCAGAATAATATTTTTATAACAACTTTATTGGAACATAATTCACATACATAAGTTCACCCTTTTTTTTTTCTGGCCACACTGTGCGGCTTGTGGGATCTTAGTTCACCATCCAGGGAATGAACCTCAGCAGTGAAAGTGCAAATTCCTAACCACTGGACCACCAGGGAATTCCCAAGTTCATCCTTTTAAAGTATACATTTCAGTGTTTTTGCTTTTTGTACTTCACAAAGTTGTGTGGCTATAACCATTATCTAATTTTACAACATTTTTATTACAGAGTAATATTTTAAAATTTATTCAATGAAATAGGATAGTAAAACCAATTATATGGAAATACAGCAATCAAAATATTTTTAAAACTGAGGATAACTTATGTGCCTCATTAAAACATTAAATAATAAGATATAGCAGAGTATGCAGCAACTGCTATAACTTCAAAGTATGCCAGAGTATTATGTGGATAAATAATATTCAAGTTACTTCCAACAACTATAATGTGATATGAAAATATATGTGCTTTCCATTGGTGAATAAGTCTCAAGTATTGAAAATATTACTGTGGATCATCACCTTATTCATAATGGAAGGAAATGTTAATTTTCAGTAGGCAATTAGTGAAAATAAAGATATAATATTATGGTTAACAGAGTTGGGGTGTGGTGAGGGGGAGTTGATGAAGGCAGTCAAAAGGTATAAAGCTTCAGTTATAAGATAAATAAGTACTAGGGGTGTCATGCACAACATGATAAATATATTAACACTGTTCTATGTTACATATAAAAATTATTAAGAGAGTGAATCCTAAGAGTTCTCATCACAGGAAAAATATTTTCTTCTCTTTCTTTAATTTTATTATCTTTTATCATCTCATTCATATGAAATGATATTCACTTAACTTATTGTCATAATCATTTCATGATGTATATAACTCAAATCATTATGTATTATGCTGTGTACTTTAAATTTACACAGTACTATATGTCAATTATATCTCATAAAACTGGCAGGGAAAAAAAAGGGATGTAATATCTTCCCATCCAAGTTTATGAATGCTTTAATGCAGAGGAATCAGTTTTCACAGACAGAAGTAGGAAGAACGTTCTAGGAGGCTAATGACCATCCAGCAGATGATGAGAGCTAGGGAGCAGGCAAGCCTGCAGGAAGGAGAAAAGCGTGACAGACGTGTGAACTAGTTCAGAGGTAGAATCTAAAACAATCAGATGTGGAGGGTAAAGAAAAGACTGCAGAGGACAAGATTTCTAGTATAGCTGAGTGGATGGATAAAAACAAATGTTCTAAAGTTTCCAGAATCTGATATGAAATCTATTCTAATTAAGGTTACTTAATTCATAAATGAATTTTATAAAACAATGCTGATATCATAGCAAAGATAATGAACATAAAAGAAAAGAACAGATATCATGAAAGATGAATTGAGAGAGGAAGAGTGACGATAAGACCAATTACATTATAGCAAAACCCAACTCCAAATATCTCCTTCTATAGTTCCCGTTTATTCACCAGATGTTCTGATTCCTCTTTCACAGTATTTCCAGCACATTTGGACTCAGAAGAGCTGGGTTCAATTCTCACTTTGTCAATAATGACTCTTCTGAACTTGTACATAACTTTTCTGGGCTTTATTCTTTATCTGCAATAAGAGCTTTGGAGGGAGGGGAAGCTCCCTAACATCAAATTATTTACTAATTCTTGCTTCATAAAAATTTGTACAGAAACATTTGATTACTTAGATATAAAATAGTCTACTTCATGGAAACACTGTGTTAAAACTTTTATTTATATATTTAATTTAGTAATATTTAAGATAAATTTATATCCTGTCACATTATCAGGACTAAATTTGTAAAATTTATAACGCCTTACTATAATGAGAAAAGAACAAAAGTTCTATATGTATGTTGATCAGAGTAAGCTCTCATGAGTTGTAACAACTTGCAAAAATAAAAACCAAAATTGACTTCTTTTAGAAGAAAAACAACTGCAATATTTTCAAAGTATCAACTATTAACTATTTTTAAAATAGTTATCTAGTCATACAAAAAAGCCTTAGAACATACTTTAGGTAGCTACTAACTTGTGTAACCTGTGAAAAACAAGGCAATATAAATTCCTATGTAAGTAGAAAAACAAATTTGAAATAACCTCTAAAAGCTATTTAACTAGCTCACCATTTTTCACATTATTCTACAAAAACCTGAAGCTACCCAGAGTTTCCATGGCATATTCTCCATCCAGAATTGGATCTTTAGATCTTCATGAAATTACTGAACTAGAGCAATCTTACTTGAATCCAGTTCAGTTTTAAAGGGCTAAACTTAAAGACTGAATTCAGTTCAGCCTTAAATGGCTTCCCTGCTGGGTCAGAGGTTAAAGTGTCTGCCCGCAATGCGGGAGACCTGGGTTCGATCCCTGGGTTGGGAAGATCCCCTGGAGAAGGAAATGGCAACCCACTCCAGTATTCTTGCCTGGAGAATCCCATGGACAGAGGAGCTTGGTGGGCTACAGTTCACGGGGTCGCAAAGAGTCGGACATGACTAAGCGACTTCATTTTCACTTTCAGTGAAAAACGAAACGTTTCACTTAAAACGAGATCTACAATATCTGTCTCTCAAATCCCTTGAAAAATACTTACATTCCATGTTATTTTCATTATTTTAAAACATTCTTTACCCTTCCATTGTATTAACAACTATAAAACATCTGTAATAACATCTCGAAAAGCCATTTGACTCCTTGGAAATGTGCTTTCCAAAATGTAGCAACTTCAAATGTTCATAATAAAACATTAAACTTAAATCTTTTAAAGAAATCCCCAAAATAAAAAAAAATAAAATCCCAGGCTACTTTTGACCACTTACTCTTTTACCTATCAGAATAATCTATCAAATTTCATGAAAATCTTACTGGGATTTTGATTGGATTTTTACTGAATTACAGATCAACTTGGGCAGAAATGAAATCTTCACAATGTTAAATCTTTCCATCAGTGAACAAAATATATTTAGTCTTTTAATTTTTCATTATTTCATTTAACAACAAAATTGTTAAATTCACATAATATTTTAAATGGTGCCTTGTCTTTATTTGTTACTAGCTGTTAGCCACTCCATTCTAGAAATGCAATTGACTTTTGTATATTAACCTTTTACGTGGCCACCTCGCTAAACCTTCCCATTATTTCTAATAATCTGCTTGTAGTTTTAAGAGGGGAAGGATTCTTTGTAAATCTATAAATAATAATCATAATAATCCATCATGTTATCCACAACAAGAAACTAATACTGTCTAAATATTAATGTTATTAACTAAACTATAAATCTTACTCAAATTTTACCAATTTTCCCACTAATATTCTTCTTCTGTGTGGCATCCTATCCAGGATTCTACACTACATTTAGCTCTTATTTTTCTTTACCCTCCTTTAGTCTGTGGTTGTTATCGATCTTGTCATTCATGACCTTGACACTTCTGAAGAGTATCGATCAGTTACTTTGTAGAATGCCTCTCCATTTGGGCTTCTCCAATGTTTACTCATGACTGAAATGCGGTTATGCATTCTTGGCAGGAATATCACAAAAATTATGCTGTGTCCCTGTCAATGCAACAAAGCAAGGCATTCGTAATATCCTTAATACAGAGAATACTTACCTTGATCACCCAGTTAAGTTGATGTCAGCCAAGTTTCTTCATTATAAAGCTATTTTTCCCCTTGTATGTTGATAACTACCTTGGGGAGATACTTTGCATACAAATGTTAAGCTGTATCTCTCCCAAACTTCCACCTACTAATTTTAGCATCTATTAATGGATCCTTGTTTGCAATATTTATTACTGAAGTAGTTACCTAATGGTAATTCTCTGTTTTCTTCTTTCTTCTCACATTTACTCATTGGAATTCCAATTTATCCAATGGAATTGTGAAAAAGAGCTCTCTCATTTATTTACTTGCTTACTTATTTCCACTATGTGACTGTACTATAATTTAATCAGCTGTTCTATATATGAGTGTTTCTACTTTTTCAGTGCCTTGCAGTTACAAACAATACTGCAATGAATAATTTTTTTGTTCTGATGTATAGATATTTTCATATTGTTGTAATTCTATCTTCAGGATAGAGTCTTAAAAATAAGCTTGCTGGGCTGAAAGCTGAGCACATACATAATCCTGTTGGGTATTGCCAAATAGCCCTCCACAAGGGTTGTAGCAATTTACATTCCCACCAGCAAGGTTAAGTGAGCCTGTTTCCCCACAGACTCACCAACAGAACGTGTTGTCTTATTTTTTAATTTTTGCCACTTTGATAGGTGAATAATGACACCTCTATGTAGTTTTAACTTGAATTTCTCATGTCTCCTTTCCATTTTCCTATCAGGTTCCTTGTTGCTTAATTTCTAAGAGTTTTCCATATACTGCTACTGCAGCAGCTAAGTCACTTCAGTCGTGTTCGACTCTGTGTGACCCCATAGACGGCAGCCCACCAGGCTCCCCCGTCCCTGGGATGCTCCAGGCAAGAACACTGGAGTGGGTTGCCATTTCCTTCTCCATTCCATATACTAGAACACTAGAATTTTGTCTAAGGTGTATGCTGCAATATTCCTTCCAAGTATGCCAACTGTCTTTTGACTTCATGTGTTTTTAGTATTTTTCCATAGATAAATGTATCAGTCTCATGTTTTTACTGCCTCTGGATTTGGAGTTATAGTAAGAAAGCCTTTCCCTACACCAAGATTAGAGAGGAATTCATTTACGTTTCCTTCTAGTAGTTTTATTTTTTTATAGATGCATAGTCAGGCTTCCCTAGCAGCTCAGCTGGTAAAGAATCCACCTACAATGCAGGAGACCTGGGTTCAATCCCTGGGTTGGAAAGATCCCTTGGAGAAGGAGACAGCCACCCACTCCAGTATTCTGGCCTGAAGAATTCCATGGATAGTCCATGGAGTCACAAAGAGTTGGACATTAATGAGTGACTTTCACTTTTTCACGAAGAGGTTTGGGCTAGTGTATGCATATTCACAAAGGGACTTTGGGAGGTAGGCAGAGCCCAAATTTGAAAACGTCAACAT
This sequence comes from Cephalophus harveyi, assembly GCA_006410635.1. Lineage (NCBI taxonomy): Eukaryota > Metazoa > Chordata > Mammalia > Artiodactyla > Bovidae > Cephalophus > Cephalophus harveyi. Next base: position 124,979 of record SJYT01008006.1, read on the forward strand.
CATCATCCTTTAGGTTCCGTTGTTCAGATGGCTCACCACTTCAGGCTCATTCTGAAACAGAACTGGGAATCTTTACAACTGATATGTTATCTTTGCTATTGTTAACTTCTCTTGCCTGATAACAGTCATTTTTGGTTTTTGCCTTAAAAGTTATTAATTACTCAGGTCTGTTCAAAGACAAGCATTATGGCCAGGCTTAGATCACAAAATGGCTTAGGCCAAAAATGGCCTCTCTTATGTCAAGAAAATCATGCCTGATACTGATACTCTTTCTCCAGGGACCCCCTACCCTACTTGGTTACAAAGTGGACACAATCTTATCTTTTTCTATGTGGCTATCAAGTTACCTTACAACGCATCAAGTTACCTTAGCAACCCTTATTTAACAGCTAACCTTTGCCTCAGTGGTTTCAGATACCATCTTTGTTACATAGTAAATTACACATAGGTGCCTAATTCTTACCTCCCTATTCTCTGCCACTGATCTGGTTGCCTATTCATGCTCCAGTGTCACACTGCTTTAATTACTGGGCCTTTAGCGTATGTTTTAATGCTCAATAAGCCTAGTCGCTCATGTTTTTCTTTTTCACTGTTTTCCTAGCTATTCCTGCATGCTTGCTCTTCCATGTGAATGTTAGTATCAAGTTATATATAGCAGCATGTTAGTATCATGTTGGCATTTTTACTGAGAGTGCACTGAATTTATAAATAATCTTAAGAACTGGTATCATTTAATGTTGAATTATTTAATCCAGTAATAGGGAATGTTGTCTTTCCACTTATTCACATCTTCATTTCTTTCCAGTGTATTTAAAAATTTTATTCATATAGTTTTTGCACATTCCTTGTTTAATTTATTCTGAAACATCTTCTTTATTACTATTGTAAATTAGAATTTTCCTACCATTATGCCCTCTGTTTGGTGTTTGTGTATATGAAGGCTACTGATTTTTTTAACAGTAATTTTTGTATTATTCTTTACCCATTCAAATGCCTCTTGTTTTATGATTGCATTGGTGAATAACTCTAGTATAATGGTGAACTAAAAGAGCCTCCTGATGAGGCTGAAAGAGGAGAGTGTAAAAGCTGGCTTCAAACTCAACATTCAAAAAACTAAGATTATGGCAGCCGATCCCATCACTTCATGGAAAATAGATGGGGAAAAAGTGGAAACAGTGACAGGTTTTATTTTCTTGGGCTCCAAAATCACTGCAGATGATTATAGCCATGAAATTAAAAGACACTTGCTCCTTGAAAGGAAAGCCATGACAAACCCAGACAGTGTATTACAAATGAGAGGCGTCACTTTGCAGACAAAGGTCCTTATAGTCAAAGCATGGTTTTTCCAATAGTTATGTGCGAATATGAGAGGTGGACCATAAAGAAGGCTGAGTGCTGAAGAACTGATGCTTTTGAATTGTGGTACTGGAGAAGACTCTTGAGAGTTTCCCTTGGACAGCAAGGAGATCAAACCAGCCAACCCTAAAGGGAATCACCCCTGAATATATATTGGAAGGACTGATGCTGAAGCTAAAGCTCCAATAATACCCTTGCCACCTAATGTGAAAAGCCAACAAATTGGAAAAGACCCTGAAGTTGGGAAAGATTGAAGGCAAAAAGAGAAGAGGGTGGCAGAGGATGAGATGGTTAGATGGCATCACTGACCCAGTGGAAATGAATTTGAGCAAACTTTGGGAGACAGTGAAAGACAAGGAAGGCTGGCATGTTGTAGTTCGTGGGGTCACAAAGAATCAGACACGACTTGGTGACTGAACCACAGCAAATGGAAAAGAACAGCAGAGATAAGGGATATTCTTATTTTGTTCTTGACTTTGTGGAAATGCCTCTAGTGTTTCACATTAAATAAGGTCAGGCATCAGGGCTAAGTATATCTATATTATTGATATAATATCAACTATATTTTAATTATAGCACTATACTGATACTGTACTTATTGATAGGAGAAAGTATCCCTCAATTTTGATTTCTTGGAATGCCTTTTATAATAAATGGATGTTGAATTTCGTAAAGGGTTTCTCAGCATCTATGGAGATAGTCATATAAATTCTCAGATGTATTAACATGATATATTAATATGAAATATTCATGGATCTGAACAAATCTTCCATTTCTAGAGTAAATCTCATTTGGTCATTATTTCCCTAATAATGTAGAGTTAGATTTTGTCTACTAAAATCCTGTTTAGACTTTTTACATCAATAATCATGTGTAATACTGGTCTGTATTTTTATTAGTAATGCCTTTATTTGGTTTAGGTGCTAGTGTTATATTTGCTTTATAAAAGGAATCGGGAATGTTCTCCTTCAATACTCTGGACTAATTTACACAGCATTGGAATTATCTGGCCTTTGAAGGTTTGGCAGAATTTCCTGTGAAACTATTTTCAGACCTGGCCCTCTTTTGTATGGTAGTTCTTTAGTAATTATCTCTATTCCTTCTATAGAGACTGGTGAGTTTCAACTTTCTTTCTCTAATGGGATCAGTTCTGGCTATCTGTATTTCCCTAGAAAATCTGCATACATTCACTCTTTTTCAGACACTTTTCTCATGTATGTTATCACGGGATACTGAGTGCAGCTTCCTGCGCTGCACAGCACGTTCCTGCAGGTTGTCTATCTCATATATAGTAGCCTGTCTATGCTGATCCCAAGCACACTTGATTTGCCCTTCTCCCTAAAGTCCCTCTTTGGTGACAACGTTTGTTTTCAATACCTGTAAGTCTGTTTCACTTTTGCAAATCAGTTCATTTGTATCATTTTTTAAAAACTTAAAGATTCTGCATATGAATGATACCATATAGTTGTCTTTCTTTATCTGATTTACTTCACTCAGTATAATAATCTAGGTCTATCCATGTAGCTGCAAATGGCATAATTTCATTCTTATGGATGTGATATTCCATGGTACACATGCTCTTTATCCAGTCCTCTTATCAGTGGACATTGTCTTGGCTATTACAGACAGTGCTGCAAAAAACACTGAGGTGCATGTCTCTCTTTTTTCTTGATCAAATTAACTAGTTGGTTCATCTATTTTTTTGGAAACAAGATTTTATTATTAAAATTATTTATCACTTTAAAATTCCCATTCTTATTAATTACTGCTTTTACCTTTACTATTTCATTCCTTGTTTCTTTGCTTTACTTTGTTATCCTTTTGCTAGGTATCAGAGTTTAGAATTTAATTCATGTATTTTTATTCTTTTATTATTATTGATAAAAAAAGAATTCAGCTAATAAATTTTTCTTTGATAATTTTCCTTAAGTGCATCCCAGGTATTCTGATGTGTAGTGTTTTCATTATTGCATTTTTAATTCCATAATATCAGTTTGCACTTCCTTTTTCACTCAAAGTTTGTTTAGTAGGTATAAAATCTCCAGATACAGGACCTGCTGCCGCTGTTGTTAATCAATTCTAGTTTTTGGACTTCCCTGGTGGCTCAGTGGTAAAGAATCCACCTGCTAATGTAGGAGACACAGGTTCGATCCCTGGTTTGGGAGGATCCCTCGTGCCGCAGAGCAGTTAAGCCTGTGCACAGCTACGGAGCCCGTGCTCTAGAGCCCAGCAACTGCAACTACTCAGCCCCTGTGCTGTAACCGCCGGATCCTGCGCGCCCGAGAGCTTGTGCTCCGCGCCGAGAGAAGCCACCGCAATGAGCAGCCTGCACACCACAACGAGAACAAAGCTCGTATGCAGCAACAAAGACCCAGCCCAGCCAATAAATAAATGACATTATAAAAAATCAAAAAGAAGTTAATTCGAGTTTTATAGCACTTGACCAGTATGTTTGTAATAATTCCACTTTATAGAAATTACTAACGTTTCCTTTATGACCTAATAGGGTCAATTCTTCTGACTGTGCTGTGCACACATGACAAAAATGTGTATTCCTATCATTAGGATGTAGAAGTCAATTTACATCTGTAAGATACACCTTATTCATAAGACCTATAGTGCTCTCTCTATTGTTTAGATCTTTTATTTCTTAGTCATATTCTGTCTAGTAGATCTGTCTTGTGCCATTAGAGAAATGCAAGTTAATACCACAATGAGATATCACTGCACAGTGATCAGAATGGCTAAAATTTAAAAATAGACAATACCAAATGCTGCCAAGGATGCAGAGAAACTACAAGATACATTGCTGGTAGGAAGTTTAAGCGGTACAGCCACTCTGCAAAATAGTTTGGCAATTTCTTATAAAACTAAACATGTATTTGTCATACAACCTCCTCTTTTCATTACCTCAAGAATTCCAGAGGCTCAGAAATTCCATGGAAGAACTTCAGAGGTCCATGGAATCACTTGGAATGATATGCAAAATTTTATATCTCCCTACTTAAGTCTATTTTTCTTAAGAAATGACACATAGCTTCTCAAAGAGGTCTATGACTCCCTAAAAGGTTAAGAATCACAACAATATTGACTCTAAGAAAAAGAAAACAAATCATGAACCCCAATATTTCTTAAAATAAATATGATTTACATTGTACAATTTATAAATTCTATTTTCATTCTTACTGAAAATAAACCAATACCTTTCAGCTAACCATTTGGAAAACATTTTGTAACATTGCCATTTTAACTCTACTTTTTCTCAATATGTGTATATACTTTAAATACTAAGAAATTATTATATTTAAATTTAAAATATGTCTTACATTCTTTGGGCTGGACAGATGAGTAACTCCCAAGATTTAATAACTGACTGGTAAATGTTGATTGCAGTACTGTCTCACCAACCCAGTGATCCTCATGGATAGTGACATCTAGAAAGGGGGAAAAAAAGTTCTGATCATGCTAAAAATTCCGTCACACTGGGATTAACGTACTCATCATGGCAAAATACCAGACATGCCTCTCACATGCCAGGTAACTGTAGTCCAAATAGGGTAAATGATCTCCCTAAAGGCATAAAATGATAAAATAGCAAATGTGATCTCTGAACCTAGGAATGTCTGTATGTAGGTAAAGTAACAAAATTTCTTCTGTATATTCAAATAATCTCAATATGGAAGCTCTGCTCCATAGAGAAAATTTTAATGGTTTTGTTCACTTAAGGCAAATGTGTAATATATATTTCTGATAAATCATTTAGGATCAGGAAGCAAAGCAGGGTTCCAAAGCAGTAGTTCCTAGAAGAGTAAAACATATTTAGTATGCATTTATTTCCTCTGCTATAAGCCATAGATAAATATAAGGCATTCTTAAAGAACTTTGATTATTTTTCCCTAAACTGAACGATAATTATCTTCTATAGATGTTAAAAATGAAATACTTTGAAGGTAAGGAACACTTTCCAGGAAAAAGAGAGCTGTATGAAAAATGGAAAGAGAAGAAACATTTAGTGGAACTAAACATACCAACTGGGAGAAACAATTCTAGGTAGAACAAAAATTGAGTTTAAGACAGAGACAGATCCATCCCAGGCAGGATATCATCAGTGTATAAAATGTTAGCGGTATGAAGATACACTAATGCCAGCAAAATAATCAAAGAAAAACAAGGATGCATAATTTCCAAGTAGTTACTTCCAAATTTATATCCCAGATCCTCTCCTCAGCTTCAAACCCATTTACCCATTTATCCACAACTGCCTAAGTGACATTCCTGACTGGATATCCTATTAGCCCCCCAAACTCAGCCTTGCTCAAATCGGCTTTTCCTCTTGTATGCCCCATCTCATTTGTTGGCACTATGCTGCTGCTGCTAAGTCGCTTAATTGAAACATGACATCATCTTGAACTTCTGCCTCTCCTTTCCCATCTTTGTCTCAACCCAACTGTTGACTCCGCCTCTTGACTCTGCCTGCAGCCCTGCCACGGCTACTGTTTTGCATCAAACATCCTTCTCTCTCCAAGCAGGTACCCTTCCTATCTCCAATCCATGTCCCATGATGCTAATGAATGATTCATCAAGAACATTAATGTGATCTACTGACTTGATTAAAAAAACCCTCAGTGGCTCCCCTTGGCCTGGCCAGGACCAACCTGTACAGCATTCGAGGCTTTTCAAGATCTGACCTTCAGGATGCCTGCTCTTCAGAAAGGAACAAACGAGAAATTTCAAGCAGAACTTTAGAAAACCGTATTGTAAAACCTACGTTCAGACTGGTAAAATGTTAAACACTGGTGACAGGATGGAGGGGAGTTAAGAATTCAGCCCATGCCCCCGCTTTCTTGGTCCATTCACTGATACGGTTTTCTATCTGCTCTTTATACACTCGTTTCCCAGTTAAGTCCCAGGTCTTCTCTTTTAACTCTAGTCACTAGTCTCCTTAGAGACTATATAGACCATATTTAGAGCATCTTTTCACTCTATTGCTAAAGTATAGTAGAAAAATATCCACTACTGAATGGAATGCGATCTGGAATCCATCTGTTACACAGAATTGTTCAGTTTTGGGTGGATATCAGTAGGTAGTATGAGATATCCAATAGAGATACAATCATCTGCTGCTGCTGCTAAGTCACTTCAGTCGTGTCCGACTCTGTGCGACCCCACAGACGGCAGCCCACTGAGCTCCTCTGTCCCTGGGATTCTCCAGGCAAGAACACTGGAGTGGGTTGCCATTTCCTTCTCCAATGCATGAAAGTGAAAAGTGAAAGGGAAGTCGCTCAGTTGTGTCCAACTCTTAGCAACCCCAAGGACTGCAGCCTACCAGGCTCCTCTGTCCATGGGATTTTCCAGGCAAGAGTACTGGAGAGGGGTGCCATTGCCTTCTCCGATAATCATCTGCAACTGGATGCTATTAATTAAAGTGGGATTTCACTCATACATTTCTCTGTAAATGTAATCTCAATTCCGTAACTAGGAAATTAGGAAAGTACAAATTTCTCTTTCCACAAAGTTTTCATCTGTTCCACACAAATAAAAGAAACTAGATATCTGTAAACTATTTTTTTAACTAAGGAAATAAAGCAAAACAGAAACAAACAAAAAAACCCACTTAAAAAAACTGGTGCCCATAGAAATAATCTAAATATTCTCTAATAGGAAAGTGGTTAAGTAAACTTTGGTAAAGTGACCTCACAGAATGTCACCTACTTGTTATCAACTGTATGGACACTAAGGAAAAAGAGAGATGGTTGGGTTGAGTTTCCATCCGCTAGGAACAGGCCTCTGGGAGGCTCAGACAATGACAGCAATCCTTTCATCAAGTAACTGTGGTCCAGGGTCTAACCTACTCTTTACCGTCTTGGGAACCTCATTTTTTTCAGCACTCCAAAAATAGATTTCAGCTCTGTAACATAAGCTTGTGTTCAAAAAAGTTAGTGAGATAAACAAACAAAACAGAACACAACCTTTTTGTTTAAATATACAAAACTGCCAAAGAAACACGTGCACCCTGCTCTCACCTTGTAGGTAGTTTTACATCTTGGAAGCCGAGTCATAAGCAAAGGGCTGCTTGGCAAGCACGGAATCAAAAAAGAGCAAGTTGGATGACTTGCTGCTGCTGCTGCTGCTAAGTCGCTTCAGTCGTGTCCGACTCTGTGCGACCCCACAGACGGCAGCCCACCAGACTCCCCCGTCCCTGGGATTCTCCAGCAAGAACACTGGAGTGGGTTGCCAGATGACTTGAGCTGCCATCAAAGAAGATACTACCAGTGGGACGAGACTATGCAAAGCTGGCACAACCTATGTTCAACTCTTCAGTAGAGATTGTACCTGATAATGTTACACAAATACCAAAGTATATTAGCTAAGGTTCTCACTCCCTCAGCAAACCATCTGGCAGGAATTACCAATGACTGCCTTGATATTTTCTTTTTCTAAGCTTTTAAAGCTGACCCACATCTCTTCTCTATTACATTCTTTCTTTACATATGTTATAAAGCTTAATCGACTTTGTACTGGTGTGGGATTCAATCTTAAGATGACTGGTATCTCTGCCCTAATACACTATGTGTTGATTTTTAAATCAATACAGGACATGCAACAAAACTGATAGATTTTGTTTTTCAGGTGAAAAAGCAGGATACAGATCATTTTTCATGATTCACTTCAGTTCAGTCGCTCAGTCATGTCCGACTCTTTGCGACCCCATGAATCACCAACTCCCGGAGTCTACTCAAACTCATGTCCATCAAGTCGGTGATGCCATCCAGCCATCTCATCCTCTGTCATCCCCTTCTCCTCCTGCCCCCAATCCCTCTCAGCATCAGGGTCTTTTCCAATGAAGTCAACTCTTCGCATGAGGTGGCCAAAGTATTGGAGTTTCAGCTTTAGCATCAGTCCTTCCAATGAACACTCAGGACTGATCTCATTTAGGATAGACTGCTTGGATCTCCTTGTAGTCCAAGGGACTCTCAAGAGTTTTCTCCAACACCACAGTTCAAAAGCATCAATTCTTTGGAGCTCAGCTTTCTTCACAGTCCAACTCTCACATCCATACGTGACCACTGGAAAAACCATAGCCTTGACTAGACGGACCTTTGTTGGCAAAGTAATGTCTCTGGTTTTGAATATGCTATCGAGGTTGGTCACAACTTTCTTTCCAAGGAGTAAGCGTCTTTTAATTTCATGGCTGCAATCACCATCTGCAGTGATTTTGGAGCCCCCCAAAATAAAGTCTGACACTGTTTCCACTGTTTCCCCATCTATTTCCCATGAAGTGATGGGACCAGATGCCATGATCTTCGTTTTCTGAATGTTGAGTTTTAAGCCAACTTTTTCACTCCCCTCTTTCACTTCCATCAAGAGGCTTTTTAGTTCCTCTTCACTTTCTGCCATAAGGGTGGTGTCATCTACATATCTGAGGTTATTGATATTTCTCCTGGCAATCTTGATTCCAGCTTTTCATGATTACAACTATATATTGAGAGCAGGGATTCTAGAGTCTGGGTGAAGCCCTGCTTTGCCACCTCCTAGCTGGCTGACAGCGCGTAAGTTACTTCACTTCCCTGGGTCTATATTTTCAAGCTGAAAAATGGGGAAGATAAGCAGTGCTCTCCTCATGCAATTGTTATATAATGAGTTGAAAGATATGTAAGGTCTAAAACAGGGACTAAGTTCCCAGTGAATGTCCATTATTATCCATACGCAGACGTGATTGAGGAGCACAGGCAAGGTAACTGGAAGGCAATACTCCCACACTCCACTGGCAGTTATATGCGGCTGGTATAATACCAGCAGTTTCTCCTTTCCATATTTCCAAATGTGATCAGCAGTGACCCTTGGATAACACAGAGCTGATCCATCTATTGCTTTAGCCAGCCCTCTGAATCTCTTGCTCTTCTGCATCCATGGATTCAACCAGCAATGTTGGAGCACTGGAGTGTTCACTACTGAAAAACATACACATATAAAGGGGCCCATGCAGTGCAAGGGTCTTTGGTAATTTTAATAATTTAAAAATGCAATAGAAATTCCATGTTCCCTCAGTAAGAATGCAGTGTGCACAGCTTTCCCAGGCAGAGAATAGTAGAAATGTCGTCCTGTTAACACAGCTAAAGAAATGGGTTACAAATAAGACATACGTAAATAAAACTGTAAGAAAATAAAGAAAGAGCCCGATGAGACACAACATGAATGCTAGCATAGTGAATGAAAGGAGGAGAAGCCAGAGAAGACGCCTCAAAGAGGAGGAGGAACAGGAGGGACAGTGGGAAGGAGGACAGATAAACACCCAGAAACGGCAGTGCAGGCATGAGGAGACCAACACAGAGGCTCTGGGGAACTGAACCACACTCCAGCCCTAAGGAGCAAATGCTAAGGAAAGAATCCTTAAAGGACTAAAGCGGGAGGGGGAAGAAGACAACAGCTTTGTAAAATAAAAAGATACTTACCACGATGACCTTACCTGTGAGTAAAATTATATCTCCAAGAAACACAGTAAGTCCCCAGAAAGCTGCAGTCCTCCACAGAAACACCTTCTTCTTAATTTCTGATTGGTCAGTTACCACAATTGTTGCTAAAGGCACTTTAGAGCCAGAATTTGGTCCAGATTTTACATTTATTTCTTTCATGTGACATGGAGATAACACCATGACTAAGCAATTGTATTTCTGACGTTCAGAATCACAGTTTTTTATTAATGAGGTTTTTTTAATGCCCTTAAATCCAGACATGTTCCTCTGGTCCATTGTTACAGTATGATCTCTCTCATTAGAAAACAACTTAATTTTCTTAGCTACGTGGGAGACTTCAGATAGAGCCTGAGGATGGCCTGATTTATCTTCAGAGGTCCAACTTCTCTTACCAGAACTTTTGTGGAAGGTATTTAGTTGAGAACACAGTATTCCTGAGTTACATGACTCAATGTGTATCTCATTTGGTTGAAATTTATCATCAAAATTGAAAAGTTCTTGAGATCCTATGTTTTCTTCAAGATCCTTGTCAGCGTTTAAGAGAGTGTGGCTACTTTTTGTTTCAGGACAAACAGGACTAAAAAGTTCAAGGGAACAGGCTTGGTTCTGTCCATCTTCATTTCCTTCTCCAGAATCATCTTTGGACTGAATCAAATTATCCTCAGTTATTCTGACTTCCCCATAACTTGCCTCTGGTTCAATCTCCATGTTTATGGTCCCTTTATTTATAGATTTCTGCCCTTTATATTTCCTTTGCGCTAAAAAAGCAACCTGGCTGGAGGTCATTATACTAAGAAATTCAGTATCAGTGGATATTTTAAGACCTGACGCCTTCCCAACTGTCCCTTCAGGCCTTGGTTTGTCTACTGTGTTAGAGGGAAAGAACTCCAGACACTGGTTCTGTATTTCATGATGCTCTGTTGGTGCATGGAGGACAGCTTCTGGCGTGTTGGTCTGTTCAGCACCACAGACCACATCCAATATAGCTGCACACTTATGATCTAAATGAAAGGAATTTTTTGGAATGTTCTGAGCACATATGTTTGATTGATCATGCTGTTCGTTTGTGGTTTTCTTAAGTTCACTGGAAAGCTTCTGATACTTTTCTTCTTCAGTAAAGTGCTGAACTCCTCCCGTAAGTCCACATACTTGCTCACTGGAGTTGGTTCTATCACTTGTTCCCAAGAGGTGCCTCCTCTGGGACTTTGCACTTTGTGTTTCAGAAATGCAGTGTGTGGTGTCCTCCTTCATGTGAGCAGATCTGCTCAGAGAGTTTGCTGGAAAATGACCATGAGGAAGATCTGGAAGGCCCGGAGGTTCCAGGGCCTGACAGTCCTCGAGATTTTTGTGCCTGTATTTTTCATCCTTCAGCTTTAAGGAATGGTGATTGTACAAAACCTGAATTTCTTTCCAGGTCTCAGCAGTGGACGCTAAAGAAGTTGGTTCCTGTGAGACTGTCATTTCCAGTGGACTGACTGGAGCACCCCAAAAAATGTGAACTTGAGATCCTCCACTCATAGTTTCTGAAAAAAAGAAAAAGAAAAATCTAAAATGAGCATTTGTCAGAAATTTTAATATATTGAAATTAACTTATAATAACAGACAGAGGAGCATGCTGGGCTGCTGACCATAGGGTCGCACAGAGTCAGACATGACTGAAGCGACTTAGCATGCATGCATGCACTGGAGGAGGAAATGGCAACCCACGCCAGTGTTCTTGCCCGGAGAATCCCAGGGATGGGGGAGCCTGGTGGGCTGCCGTCTATGGGGTTGCACAGAGTCGGACACGACTAAAGTGACTTAGCAGCAGCAGCCCCACAGCAAATGTAATATAAATCAAAAACATAATTAATAAAGGTGATTTATAGTCTTACTTAATTATAAAAATAACAAATACATAAGCAATCATAGGGCTTTCCTTGTGGCTCAGCTGGCAAAGAAGCCACCTGCAATGTGGGAGAGACCTGGGTAAGGAGAAATCAAAATGTGCACAAAAAGTACTCACATAAAGACTCTCTTTAAGGAAAATAAAATTAAGCATACTAACAACTGAGTAAACTCTTAGCATGCTCACTCCCGGCTGGAAAACTTGCACTCTTTTTTCTCTTTTGGCTGCTCAGTGCAGCATGTAGGGTCTTCGTTCCAGGGATCAAACCCACGTCCCCTGCATTGGGAGCGCAGTCGTAACCACTGGACTGACAGGGGAGTCCCCAAAACTTGCACCATTTAAACAGTAAGCTAGTAAAGAAGGGAGTAAACAGCACTTGTTCAGCTGTACTACAGTCACCTTGAAATCCCTTGTTTCCTTTTTAGGCCCTTCTTCCTTCAACTGTGAACTCAATTCCAAAATCCCAAAATAGAGGCTTGAACCAGTAAGGAGAAAATAAAAAACCAAGGCTCTTTTCAAAATGTGCAAGTGACTATATTACCTATCTTCAATCTATAAGCACAATCAATAATCGCTTCTGTATTTTTTAAAAATAATTTTGGCTTTTTTTGGCGGTGCTGGTTCTTCTGTTTCTGCAGAGGCTGCTCTCGAGCTGTGGCGTGCAGGCTGCGCATTGCGGTGGCTCCTCTTGCTGCAGAGCATGGGCTCGGAAGTTGTGGGACACAGGTTTAGTTGCCCTGCGGCACATGGGATGTTCCTGGAGCAGGGATCAAACCTGTGTCTCCTGCGTTGGCAGGCTGATTCTTCACTATTGAGCCAGCAGGGAAGCCCTGCTTCTGTATTTCTAATCTTCTCTAAAATGCAAACAGATTAAGAATAGCCATTTTGTAATATACAGACAAAAGAAACTCATTATAATTTTAATATTTTTTCATTAACTGTGGGCCCTTGCTATAAGTAAATCTAAGTAAGCATCATATTTCGTGAGATAAAAATAGAGAATCATACCACTACTGACTTGATAGTAACTGACTTTCCAAAAGTATCACTCCTAGAGTTTGCTGATAAATTTTTTATAGTGCTACAGGGACAAAAAGACAAATAAGGTCCTTGGCCTAAGGGAACTGTCAGTCTGGTTTTTTAAAAAAAAAAACAAAAAGGAGGAAAAGAACAGTGAATGTAAACTAGAAATAGGAAACAGAAGTCTACTGGGGAACAATACTCCTGTGGAAGGCAAGTCCTATGGCTGTAGGCATCTAAACAAAAGAATGAGCAGCTGTAAAAGGCAGGGTCATGAAAGACCGTGGGGTGATTGAGGAGCTTTGATCGGAGTACAGGGTCCTTTGTTAAAAGGTAAGAAGCTTTCAAATCATGAAAAGTCTATATGGAAGTACGGCAGCATACAGGAAACCACAGCTACAGTCCCCAGTCACTCTCATCCTTCCTTGATTGGCTCACGGTCACCTCTTTCTAATTTAATAACCTATCTGATTATCAGTTCGATTCAGTTCAGTCGCTCAGTCGTGTCCGACTCTCTGCGACCCCATGAATCGCAGCACACCAGGCCTCCCTGTCCACTGTGATTTCACTATCAGTGTGGGTGTTCCTGCTAAGACCCTGGCCTCTTGGTTCCTTGTCCTCTTCTCCTCTACTGATTTTATTCTCCACCCTACCTCAGTTAGTCATTCTCATAATCACATGCCCTATCATTAACAATAACTACACATTTCCTTAAAAGTGTCACCGTGGCTCAGACCGTAAAGCGTCTGCCTACAATGCGGGAGACCCAGGTTCGATCCCTGGGTTGGGAAGATCCCCTGGAGAAGGAAATGGCAATCCACTCCAATACTCTTGCCTGGAAAATCCCATGGATGGAGAAGCCTGGTAAGCTACAGTCCATGGGGTCACAAAAAGTCAGACAGGACTAAGTGACCTCACTATACAATTCCTTAATTTCAATTTAAGCTTTCAACTCACTGACTACTTTCTCCTATCTTTGACTTACTCCCTCTAAATGACTTACTCCCTCCCTCTAAACAACTACAACAACTCTTTGACCACGAGGGATCTATGTTGAACACAATGATCATAACTCATTTCTATAGCCTCATTCTTCACTTCCCTCCTTAAAATACTTAGATTCCAGGATCATTATAATCACTCCCTACCATACTTCTTTAATTCTGCTACTCTCCTCTCCAGCTAAACTCAAGCCCTGGTTCAATCACACCTACTCTACAACTGTATCCAGTGAAAACTAGTCTCATTTTAAGATCATTACTACTAACCTCAAGGTGGTACCCAGAAATCTTATCTTTCCCTGTCCATTCATTTTTCAAGATAACTCTTTTATACTCTTTAAAGTTCAGCATCTCCTCCCCTATCCTTGTGCAGTTGATGATCATTTACAAGTTGTCAGCAACATACCTATCTACCTCTATCGTACCCTATACTTTGCCCACTTTATTACTATGAATAAACTCTTTGTGCTTCTAAGGCCATCTCTTCCTCACTTAGACATTAGATCTTATAACCTCTTTCCTACCCAGGCATCAACAATTCTCCATTTCTCTCCTACGTCTTGATTTTTCTTTCTTTACTGGAGCATCTCCATCAACATACAAACATGTTGTGACTATTCCTTATGCTGTTAATCCTCAGCTTCTCTACTCCTCCACTTATTGTACCGCTTTTCTGCTCCCCTCTACAGCAAAATTCCTTGAAAGAACTGTCTATATTCCCTCTTACCCCATTTTCTCTTAAATCCATTCCTATCAAGCATTGGTCCAAAAGACTCCACTGAAACAACATATTTCAAGGTCTCCAATAACCTCCATATTGGAATCAGTCAACTCCCCTTTTTCAGCTTAGACTGTCAGCTCTGATCACCCCTTTCTTCCTTTCATCTGGCTTTAGGAATACCGCAGCCTCCTGATTCTCATCCCAGCTCAGACACCTCACCATACGCTCATTCTCAGTTTCCTTTGCTGCCTCCTCCTCCTCATCTCCTCAGCTTCTCGTCTCTCTCTGGACTCACTCCCTAGGTAACTGTCATTCAGTCTCAGGATCTGAATACCTTCTAATAACTAGCAGATGTATGCCTCCATCACTAATAACTTCCAGATGTATATCTGCTATTATGACTAATGACTACCAGATGTACATCTGATATAATGACTAATGACTACCAGACGTGTATCTCCATCAAGAATGACCACCAGATGTTTATCTCCATCAGTCTCTCTCCTGAATTCCTGACTCCTTATGCAACATTCTTATCAACATTCTACTTGAGATACAAGTACTGGGCCCCTGAGCAAGAAGCTGAGATGAGGAAAAGCTAGCGCAGGAGAGTGAGCAGGAGCGTATGGTGAGGAAGTGCGAGGTGGGATCAGAATCAGGAGGATGTGGTCTCCCTAACAGGCACCTGTGTGGAAGAGCGTTAACATGCCAAGCCTGAGACTACCATCCTGAAAAAGCCCTGCTTGTAACGTGGGCCCTTGGCAGGCATTGGTGCATTTTGATTTCAGGAGCGTTCCCACTATTCCTTGATAAGAATGGCTCACTGTGCCTAAACTATCTAATAAACACTTCCTTTCCTTCTAAGAGACGGGCATTTTGGTATGTGATAGGCAGAGGGTGGCTGCAACACCAAGTCTCCTTAGAGAAATGGCTGATTCTAGATTTGGGGCAGGAAATACACAAGATGAACCTGAAACATCTCATCATACAAGAGAACAATCGAAGACTAGTAGGACTCTGTCAAAAGAACTGAGGAGCCAACTTAAAGAGGCTCCCACTGCCAAAACTGGGCAATCGGAACATAGGATGACCACCAAGATGGGCTGGAGCAAATCTGACATGCTTATATCCGTGAACTCATACAAATAACTAAAACAAACTCGCTCGATGATCACCTTCAGAGGACACTGGGACTGTTTCAAAAGCTGGTGAATAAAAGGAAGACGTTTTACCCTGTTTTTCTTTACTAAGAGAATCTCAAGATGGCCAAATATATGATGAGAGAAAATCTCTCTTTACAGTGATATTCTGCTAATAAACAACAACCAAAAGAATGATAGACTAGCACCATCTAACAACTCCTAATGAGTTAGTGGATTTTCTAGGCAATAGCCATTAATGACTACTAATATAACCAGGTAGATGTTATGAGGGACAGCAGAGAGAATCGGTAGATTGAAACCAGTTACAAAGTGTGGACCTTATTTAGATTTTGATTTGAAGACACAAGTGTAAAAATATAAGGCACCTGGAAAAACTGAAACTTTGGTATTTTATAACATGAAGGGATTACTGGGTTTTTTTTAGTGGGATCATATTACTGAGGCTATATATGAAAGGCTATGTGCCAGAGATGCAAAATGAGTGTTTGCGTGTAAAATGGTGTGACATTTCCTAATTTCCTTAGAACACCAGGAAGGAAGAGAGGATGAGGTTACAGATTAAACAAGATGGGCCGTATGTCCAGACAGGTTGCTGGAACACTTCTCTAATCACTCTACTTTTGTACATCTTCTAAATATCCTATAATACAAGCCTTCTTTTTTGTTGTTGTTTTTAAGAAATATTTTTTCAAACTTGGAAAAGAGTTAAGCAGTCTAATCATACCCAAGGCTGGGGAACTCTTACACAGCTCTGACAATCTGGTGAAGGTGAGGATGCTCATACCTCACAACCAAATAATGCCACTTCCAAGTTTCTGCTCTGGAGAACGCTTGGACGAATCCACACAAGAATGCATGTGCAAGAATGATCATGAGGGACTTTATAAAAAAAAAACTTTAGAACCTAAAAATCCATGAAGAGGAGATAAGTCATGGGATATTCAGAGAATGACTGCTATATGGCAGAAAAATACATGAACACAAGTTACATATCAACATGGATACATCTTACAAACATAATTTTAAATGAAAGAAGAAATCTGAAGAATAGACAACTTACAATATCGACATGTTGAATTTTAAAATATGTCTCAGATTAAAACACAAAATCCAGGGTTGTGGTTACCTTCAGGGAGGAGGAATGGGGATGTGATGGGTAAAGTACACATAAAGGGCACCAACCAGGCTGATTTTTCTAACTAGGTAAATATATTCCTTATATTGTTCAGAAATAGTGTATAACCTTAAAAAAACCCTAGAAAGAAAAACTGAGAAGCAAGACTAAAGACGATTTTTCAAAGACATCTATATTTTAATAGTTTTATTGTGATGAATGAGGAATGGTTATTATTTTCATAATAGATCTTTCTTTCTTTGTAGTTCAGGCTTTTCTTTCACAATCTTCAAACTGGACATGATGTTCCAATACAACAATAGACCCCAATCTAATATTGCTGAATGAGAGCTGACAACAAAGATGGCAACTTTTAACTTATTACCAGTTAAAACAAAGATATACTGCTATTTTCAAACAGTCTTATAATAGTGAATTATTACTAAGGAAACAAAATTCTACTAAGTTTCGGTGTGTTGACCCATAACAAAACAAAGAGGGCTAAGTATCATTAAGTACTATAACCACCTTTACCGACCTCATCTAATCCTCAGAGAAATAATAATCTGCAGAAAAAATAATTGATATATTAGATCCAATTGATGGTTTACAATTTATATATTGGTCTTCCCCGGTGGTTCAGACAGTGAAGAACCCGCTGTAACATGGGAGACCTGGGTTCGATCCTTGGGTTGGGAGGATCCCCTCGAGAAGGAAATGGCAATCCACTCCTGTATTCTTGCCCAGAAAATCCCATGGACAGAGGAGACTGGCAGGCTACAGGTCCCAAAGAGTCAAACATGACTGAGTGACTAACACTACACTTTTTTAAAATTTATACATCACTAATAAATTGGTCACTAGGGGGCTCCAAATAGCACAGCAAAAAAAACTCTCAAAAGATATACTGACATCAACACCAAGTGGAAGAGGGAGGAATATATTATCCAGAAACGTAGGTAGAAATACTTCAGGTCAGTTTAGTTCAGTCGCTCAGTCGTGTCCGACTCTTTGCAACCCCATGGACTGCAGCATGCCAGGCTTCCCTGTCCATCACCAACTCCCAGAGTCTACTCAAACTTATATCCATTGAGTCAGTGATGCCACCCAACCATCTTATTCTCTGTGGTCCCCTTCTCCCGCCTTCAATCTTTCCCAGCATCAGGGTCTTTTCAAATGAGTCAGCTCTTCGCATCAGATGGCCAAAGTATTGGAGTTTCAGCTTCAGCAGCAGTCCTTCCAATGAATATTCAGAACTGATTTTCTTTAGGATGGACTGGTTGGATCTCCTTGCAGTCCAAGGGACTCTCAAGAGTCTTCTCCAACACCAGTTCAAAAGCGTCCATTCTTCGGCACTCAGCTTTCTTTCATACATGACTACTGGAAAAACCATACCTTTGACTAGACAGACCTTTGTTGCCAAAATAATGTCTCTGCTTTTTAATATGCTGTCTAGGTTAGTCATAACTTTTCTTCCAAGGAGCAAGCATCTTTTAATTTCATGGCTGCAGTCACCATCTGCAGTGATTTGGGAGCCCAAAAAAATAAACTCTGTCACTGTTTCCATTGTTTCCCCATCTAATTGCCAAGAAGTGATGGGACCAGATGCCATGATCTTCATTTTCTGAATGTTGAGCTTTAAGCCAACTTTTTCACTCTCCACTTTCACTTTCATCAAGAGGCTCTTTAGTTCTTTACTTTCTTCCATAAGGGTGGTGTCATCTGCATATCTGAGGTTATTGATATTTCTCCCAGCAATCTTGATTCCAGCTTGTGTTTCATCCAGTCCAGCACTTCTCATGATGTACTCTGCATAGAAGTTAAATAAGCAGGGTGACAATATACAGCCTTAATGTACTCCTTTCCCGATTTGGAACCAGTCTGTTGTTTCATGTCCAGTTCTAACTGTTGCTTCCTGACCTGCATATAGGTTTCTCAAGAGGCAGATCAGGTGGTCTGGTATTCCCATCTCTTGAAGAATTTTCCAGTTTGTTGTGATCCACACAGTCAAAGGCTTTAGCACGGTCAATAAAGCAGAAATAGTTGTTTTTCTGGAACTCTCTTGCTTTTTCAGTGATCCAGTGGATGTTGGCAATCTGATCTCTGGTTCCTCTGCCTTTTCTAAATCCAGCTTGAACATCTGGAAGTTCACGGTTCACATACTCTTGAAGTCTGGCTTGGAGAATCTTGAGTATTACTTTGCTAGTGTGTGAGATGAGTGCAATTGTGTGGTAGTGTGACCATTCTTTGGCATTGCCTTTCTCGGGGATTGGAATGAAAACAGACCTTTTCCAGTCCTGTGGTCACTGCTGAGTTTTCCAAATCTGCTGGCATACTGAGTGCAGCACTCTCACAGCATCATCTTTTAGGATTTGAAAGAGCTCAACTGGAATTCCATCACCTCTACTCGCTTTGTTCATAATGATGCTTCCTAAGGCCCACTTGACTTCACATTCCAGGATGTCTGGCTCTAGGTGAGTGATTATACCATTGTGATTATCTGGGTTGTGAAGATCTTTTTGTATAGTCTGTGTAGAAACACTTACATATCTTCAAATCAAAACATTAAATTACTATGCTAATGAACTTCCCTCTCTCGAATCTTTGGGTTTTTCTCCAACAGTTTCTTCCCGTTAGCTTCAACTAATTATACCTATGGCTGATTCATGTTGAGGTTTGGCAGAAAACAAATTCCGTAAAGCAATTATCCTTCAATTAAGAATAAATTAAAAATAAATAAATAAATAAAGAAGCTTCCATATTGTTTCTTTGTTCTCACTTCCCATTTATTCTTCAATCCACTTAAATATGGCTCTTACTTCAATCATTGTGTATAACACTTTTTACTATGGAAACCAATGACCCCTAATAGCCAAATCCAAAGATCAGTTTTTAACCCTCATCTTACTGCCATTTGAAATTGATTATCAATTCCTCTTTCCTGAAACATTCTACTTTTTTGATTCTGTGAGATCATCAAATTAGAATACTTTTCTTCTTAAAAAAAAAAACAAAACACAGAAAACTATTGATCTATTCATTTATTCACTTAATAAATAGTAGTAGGCGTCAGGCATCATGCTAAGTACTGGGAATTCAACAATAACAAAGAGCTTTAAGGAGCTTATATTTTAATGGGAGAGCTAAATTGACAATAGGAGAAGGCAATGGCACCCCACTCCAGCACTCTTGCCTGGAAAATCCCATGGACGGCAGAGCCTGCTAGGCTGCAGTCCATAGGGTCGCAAAGAGTCGGACACATGACTGCAGCCTACCAGGCTCCTCCGTCCATGGGAGTTTCCAGGCAAGAGTACTGGAGTGGGGTGCCATCGCCTTCTCCTACTCTTTCCTAAATAATTCTTCTGCCTCTTTGATTTTTCTTTCTCTTTCTCCTTGGGCCATCTCATCTTTTCATTCCCTACAACACTGCAGAATTCCAGCCAACTGCATTCATTTTACTACTAAATATCCAATCATGCTTTACTCGTCTGTATTGAACCAACCATTCTCCCTAACATCAGTCTTGTATTTCTAGTATCATGATACTACCACAGTAGATTTTAAAAAAAGCAACGTTCTTATGGAGGTTTCTCTGAAACCTAAGAAGAGAACTACCACACGACCCAGCGATTCCACTCCTATATATATACCTAAAAAAGAAAAAAATAATTCAAAAAGATACCTGCACCCCAATGCTCAAAGCAGCATTATTTACTATAGCCAAGAGATGGAAGCAACCTTAGTGTCCATCAACACATGAACGTATAAAGAACATATGGTATATATCATATACACAATAGGATGCAACTCAGTCATTTAAAAAAAAGTTTGCTATTTGAAACAATATGATGGACCTAGAGGATATTATGCTAAGTTAAGTCAGAGAAAGACAAATATTATATAATGAACTTATATGTGGAATCTAANTATAAAGAACATATGGTATATATCATATACACAATAGGATGCAACTCAGTCATTTAAAAAAAAGTTTGCTATTTGAAACAATATGATGGACCTAGAGGATATTATGCTAAGTTAAGTCAGAGAAAGACAAATATTATATAATGAACTTATATGTGGAATCTAAAAACTAAACATACTAACGAATGTAACAAAAAAGAAACAGACTCAACAGATACAGAGAACAAACTAGTGGCTACCAGTAGGGAGTGGGAAGGCAGAGGGCAAGACAGCACTATAAAGCAAAATAAACAAGCCACAAGGGTATGACACAGCGAATATAGCCAGTACTTTTTAATGACTATAAATGGAATATACCCTTCAAAAATTATGAGTTGCTATGTTGTACACATGAAACATACAGTCTAGTACATCAACCATACTTCAGTTTTAAAAAAGAAAGCAATGTTCTATTTAGTCTTTTTCTTGAAGGGAAAATCTGACTAAATGACTCTACATCCAGACTAGATTACACAGTCCATGGATTCAAGTTTGGTAGGGCTGAAGGTTATGAGCCGAGAGGCTGCAGATTCCCAGATTCCGAGCTCTCCTGGCCCTCTAGGCAGGGAAGTCACTGAAGCACACAGGGGTGCCAGAAAGCAGTCCTGAGAGTTCAGACAAGACCTCTCATACAAAACAGGCCCAAAGCAGATTAAAACTCTATAAAACACAAGGCTATTTCTACGTAACCATTATTGAGTATGCCTTCGCTTATTTGTCTAAATATATACCCCTGTATGTGTGGGACCCCTATTTCCCCCATCAAAAAAAAAAATGACTAGAAAGTATGGTCCTGTTAATGCAAAAGAGTAATTTTTTTTTTTCAAAGAAATAAGTCTTTACAGCTAAGGCTGTAGCTACTAACTCCTCTGATTTATAGGAGTTGGAGTCAGTGAACAGGGGGATGGGATGTAGTGAGGGTAGAGGGAAAAGAAATATCTATCCGAGCAAATATACATGGATGGAAGAGTTAAGTTGTGAACGCTGATGCATTTCAATGATTCTTGGATAACGCTTGGGTGGACTCCGAGGGTTAAAGCTCATTAAGATACCAGATGAAACCTGCAAGCACATATCCATTACCATAGTTAATAATTACACCATTTCTCAATCGGCAGAAGGCCATTTCAGTCGGAAAGACCAATGCAACCATGGTCCTTTATCTTTAGAGTGGTCAGAGTCTAATGAGTGGGTCAAAGATTTATAAAACAGGATGAACCGTATCAGTGAGTCTGTCTTTGTAGAACACTACAACTAGAAATGCGTGTTACAAAATATAAGCAGTTAAAAGGGAGTGCTTTCTCCATCTTTCCGTCAGCTTACAAACTCACCGTTATCATGCCTTTCCATGTCCACTTTACCAACAATACAAGCATCACAAAGCTACTTAAAACTGTCAGCACACGACTGTAACAATTAAAAACACGGTTTTTACAGTGAGATAGATTTAGGTGAAAACCATACTCTGCAACTTGAAACGGTTGAAGCTACATGATATCTTCTTTATATTTCTGTATACAGTTGAAAACATCCCTAACAAAAAAATACATTTCTTTATCTGTCCAGTGATAATTGCTTCCTTATCTATCAAACGAGAATAACATCAATCCCTTTCTTACATTATTGCTGTGAGATGGGCACGAGAGTACTTATTCAGCAAACTAAACACTGGGAACTCGATACATACATGCTTAGTGACATGTAAAAACCAAACCACTGTATTTTAGGGCTTTGCTTTTAATGTGTATTTCTACACAGTTGTAACCATAAAACTGATATAACTGTATATTTTGCTTCAATCCCTGTACGGCTACTCTCTTTTATGTCAACCTATAACTTCCTAATCATTTTTAAGGCTAGCTTAATGTTTTCATGATGAATCTAATTTAGTTCCCATTACTCTCTACCTCACTCGTTTGTTTCTAACTTATCACTATTACAGCCATTTCCGCAATAAATAATTTGAGAAATGTAATTATTTTTCAATTATTTTCAATTACTTTTCAATTATTTTCTTATGATAAATGCCCAGGTATGCAGTTATTGGGTCAAAGATGACATACATTGTTATAGTTCTTAATATTATCTTACTGTGTGCAAAAGAACTGGACAGTTTATAAAGCCCCAAACAATGGCCACGAGTTCCGTCTCACCACAAATTTGTAAGCATATTAAAAAGTAGTTTTACTAGTGAAATTAGTAGTGAGGGCACAAAAGTACCTCACTGGTGTTTCATTTGCATTTCCTTATTTCCAAACTGAAAAACTACTGAATTTTAAATTACATTTGGATTAAAATCCTTAATATATGAGGAGAATGAAAGAACAGACACACAAAGAAATAGAAAAATGGGTTAAGAAGATCACCAGGCTTATATCACAGAAAAAAAGCCATGGTTAAAAACAAAGAAAACATTCGTTCTTCTAATAAAATTAAATAAAAAATTATAAATTAATAAGAAAACATTTCTAGCTATCAAACAAGCAAACATTCATGAAAAAGGTACAAGGGTATAGCAAAATAACATACTGATAAAATATTGTCTGGAGGGGAATATGGCAATGTATGTTGAAAGTCTTAAAATTCTGTACCCCTTTAACCCCATAATTATACTTCTGTTGCCAAAATCTTGGCTCTCTGTGCACCACTGCCAAACAGAAATATGGAGACAGTTATGGAGGAGAAGGAAAGAGTGGCTCTGTTACTTTGCCAGGCAAAGGGGGATCGCAGTAGGCTCCTGCCTCCGGAGGAGGCCCCCTCTCCCCGCTGAGTATGGAAAGCTTATGCAGTCAGGCAGTGATAGTCTAGTCTTTCTTCTGCGAAGTTTCAAAAGGGTGGGGCTGCTGACAAGATTACGGTCTGTGCAGGGTCTTAGGTGACCTAGCCTCCTAATCTTGATGAGCCTCTCTGGTCCTTTAATCTTGCCTCAATCTTAATCTTGGTTTCACTGCGGTTCCTTCTTTGATTAGCAACTGTTCAGCCATTTGGAACTGAGAGAGGGTCATGGAGGGTGGAATTTTGCCCATAAGAAAACTGAAAGTGTTAGCCACTCAGTCGTGTCTGACTCTTTGAGATCCCATGGACTGTATCGTAGTTCACCAGGCTCCTCTGTCCATGAGATTCTCCAGGCAAGAATACTGGAGTGGGTTGCCAGTCCCTTCTCTAGGGGATCTCCTCAACCCAGGAATAGAACCTGGGTCTCCTGCCCGCTGGCAGATTCTTTACCACTAGTGCCACCTGGGAAGCCTTCCAAGAAACAGGGGACAAAAAGACCTCTGTGCCCAGGAGTCCCACAGGGCCCTGTTTGGCATCACTTAGAGGGATTTAACCTGAAGGGGAAAATATTGTGCACACTCTTAACAGATTTAGCTACAGGGATGTTCACAGCAGCACCATGTAACATGTTAGAAAAGTGAGGAAAATGCTCATTGACTGAGTTTTGACAAATAATTATGGCACATCCATACAAAGGCAAACTATACAGCCACTTAAAGTCATGAAGGTATGTCTTATTACAAAAACTCTTCCTAAATATACTGACACAAAAAACAAGGAGACTAACAAAGCTTATATGTGGAAAGATTTTATTTGTTTTTTAAAAAACAGCATTCAGTTTACTATTATTTATCTTGAAGTTAGAAACAATTGTTACAGTTTCTATGTGGCTGATACAGTGGTGCTAAAAAATAAAGAATTCTTCTATTCTTGAACTCCAGTCAATCAACTGAATTTATCTTAATACACCGTGCTAAGAAATAACTGAGTACTAGCAACCCACACACTACGTACATTCACGCTGAACTCTTTACTCTTTGCGGTTGTCGTTCAGTCACTAAGTCCTGGCTGAACTTCTGTGACCCCACGGACTGCAGCATGCCAGGCTTCCCTGTCCTTCACTATCTCCCGGAGTTTGCTCAAATTCACGGTCACTGAGTTCGGTGATGCTATCTAAGAATCTCATCCTTTGCCGCCCTCTTCTCCTTTTGCCTTCAATCTTTTCCCACATGAGGGTCTTTTCCAAAGAGTCAGCTCTTCACATCAGGTGTCCAAAGTATTGGAGCTTCAACATCAGTCATTCCAATGAATATTCAGGATTGATTTCCTATAGGATTGACTGGTTTGATCTCCTTGCAGTCCAAGGGACTCTCAAGAATCTTCTCCAGCACCGTAATTCAAAAGAATCAAATCTTCGGTGTTCAGCCTTCTTTATGGTCCAACTCTCATATCCGTATATAACTACTGGAAAAACCGTAGCTTTTACTATATGGATCTTTGTCAGCAAAGTGATGTCACTGCTTTCTAATATGCTATTTAGGTTTGTCATAGCTCTGCTTCCCTCGTAGCTTAGTCAGTAAAAAAGAATCTGCCTGCAATGCAGGAGACCTGGGTTTGATTCCTGGGTCGGGAAGATCCCCTGGAGAAGGAAATGGCAACCCACTCCAGTATTCTTGCCTGGAGAATCCCATGGACATAGCTTAGTTCTGCCTTAAGAACAGGGTAACCGGACATGCTGATCTGCCCAGGACAGTCCTAGTTTAAGCACAGCTATCCTGGAGTCCTATTCCGTCAGTTTCCCTCCTCACTCTTAAAAATGTCTCAGTTGAGAAATAAATTACATAATGTTCTAGTTAAGAACCATATAAATACATGAATAAATGTCCTATTAGTGAAGAGTGTGCCTGCTAATACATTTTATCAAAAACATTAGAAAGGACTTAAGAAATAGAGAGAAACACTCTGTTCTGTTTCCCTGTAAAAAGTTTTTAAGGAGGGAATTCCCCAGTGGTCTAGTGGTTAGGATTCTGAGCTTTAATTGCAGGGAGAACAGGTTGAATCCCTGGCTGATGAACTAAGATCCTGAATCCACATGCCTCATTGGGCAGCCAAAAAAAAGAAAACCAACCCACCCCCACCCCCGCCAAAAGGTTTTAAAAATAAAATACTAATAGAAATAAGGTTGAATTGTAACTAAAAAGTATAATATGCATTTAAGAATCACATAACAGAGATAAGAATTAAATGAAGTCGAAAACAGATTTAACTTGTTTGACAACTCAAGAGTCTAGCTTCAGTTTCCGGGTAATGGTATAATACCTTTTGGATCCACTCTTCCTAGAAAACATCTCAGACAGCAAGATGTCCACTTATCCAAGAATCACTCTTCTTAAGCAAAGTCAAAAGACGAAATCTAAAATATCACACTTCATTCCCTTGTCCCCTACATCATGTAATAGCAAAAGGACTGAACTGTAATGATTAGTAATAAAGGCCTCAAGCATAACATGTGTCCCAGGGGTCTGCCTGACAAAACCTGTGCTTGCTCTCACCTCCACCCACCACCTAAAAAAGATGAAAAACCCGACAAAATCAAGAAATAACGACAACAAAAACACTTTGCAACTTCAGCCCTGACATTCCTTTGTAAAATGTCCATATTCATCTCAGCAAATGCCAACTCCACTCTCCCAGTTCCTCAAGTTCCTCAAGTCAGAAACTTCGTGTTCTCACTGCCTGCTCTCTTTTTCTCATTCTTTCAATGTGTCATCAAATCCTTTTAGTCCTACCTTTAAAATTCATTCAGAACTTGACCACTTTTCTCCACCTTCTGCTCCTGCCCTTGTTCAAATGAGCATTTGGATTATTTGCAACAACCTAACTGATTTTCCTTCTTATCCTATTGCCCCCTCAGAAAACAGGTTTATAGGAGTTAAAGGAACTTGCCCCAGGCTGCACAGCTTGCAGGCATTGGAGCCAAGACTGGAATGCAGGAAATCAAACCGCAGAGCCTAAGATCTTACTACCCAGCATACCATACGGCTTCTCTGGCACAATTGTGGAGCCAGAATCCAAGCCAGAACACTGCAACTGAATCCTATGAAGTCAGTTCAGTTCAGTCGCTCAGTCGTGTCTGACTCTTTGCGACCCCATGGACTGCAGCACGCCAGGCTTTCCTGTCCATCACCAACTCCCGGAGCTTGTTCAAACTCACGTCCATTGAGTCGGTAATGCCATCCAACCATCTCATCCTCTGTCATCCCCTTCTTCTCCTGCCTTCAATCTTTCCCAGCATCAGGGTCTATTTCAGTGAGTCAGTTCTTCGCATCAGGTGGCTAAAGTATTAGAGTTTCAGCTTCAACATCAGTCCTTCCAACGAATATTCAGGACTGATTTCCTTTAGGATGGACTGGTTGGATCTCCTTGCAGTCCAAGGGACTCTCAAGTCATCTTCTCTAACACCACAGTTCAAAAGTATCCATTCTTTAGCAGTCAGTTTTCTTTATAGTCCAACTCTCACATCCGTACAAGACTACTGGAAAAACCAGATAGACGGACCTTTTTCGGCAAAGAAATGTCTGCTTTTTAATATGCTGTCTAGGTTTGTCATAGCTTTTCTTCCAAGGAGCAAGCATCTTTTAATTTCATGGCTGCTGTCACCATCTGCAGTGATTCTGGAGCCCCCAAAAATAAAGTCTCTCACTGTTTCCAGTGTTTCTCTATTTGCCATGAAGTGATGGGACCAGATGCCATGACCTTCATTTTTTGAATGTTGAGTGTTAAGCCAACTTTTTCACTCTCCTCTTTCATTTCCATCAAGAGGTTCTTAGTTCTTTGCTTTCTGCCATAAGCAATTTGAGCATTATTTTGCTAGCGTGTAAGATGAGTGCAATTGTGCGGTAGTTTAAACATTCTTTGGCGTTGCCTTTTTTTGGGATTGTAATCATATGAAACACTCACAAAGCACTGGCTTAGGGCAGAAAGGTAAGGAAAGAACAGAATTTCAACACAAAGGAGTTTCATTATCAAAGAATTCCACTTAGAAGGTTTACTGTAAATCTAATAATGAAGGGGAAAATGTATGGTTTTGGAGAGGACCTCTTCCCACTCCTCCGCCCTGGTAAATCGCTTCCTTCATATTTGACAAATTCTTCCCCTCTCTCCCCCTCCCTCCCTTTCCCTCTCTCTTTAATCATCGAGCAATGGGATGATAAGCTTCCAAGACATTAAGTTTTTGTTGCTGTTCAGTCCCTAAGTCATGCCCAACTGCTGGCAACCCCAGGGGCTGCAGCACAGCAGACTCCCAGTCCTCTGTCCCCCAGGGCTTGTTCAAATCCATGTCCAGTGAGCCAGGGACGCTGTCTAACCGTCTCATCCTCTGTTGCCTCCTTCTCCTTTTGCCTTAGTATTTCCCAGCATCAGTCTTTTCCAGTGAGTCAGCTCTTCACACCAGGTGCCAAAGTATTGAAGCTTCTGCTTCAGCATCACCCCTTCTAGTGACTATTCAGGGTTGATTTCCTTTAGGACTGACTGGTTTGATCTCCTTGTAGTCCAAGAGACTCTCAAGAGTTGTCCCCAGCACAATTCAAAAGCATCAATTCTTTGGCACTCCGCCTTCTTTACGTGCCAACTCTCACATCCATACATAACTATTGGAAAAACCAGTTTGATTATACGAACTTTTGGGGCAAAGTAGTATCTCTGCTTTGTAATATGCTGTCTAGGTTTGTCATAGCTCTCCTTTCAAGGAGGTAGCTTCTTTTAATTTCATGGTTGCAGTCACAGTCTGCAGTGATTCTGGAGGCCAAGAAAATAAAATCTATCACTGCTTCCACTTTTCCCCATCTATTTGCTGTGAAGTGACCTAATCAGATGCCATGGTCGAATTTTTTAAATGTTGAGTTTCAAGCCAGCTTTCTCACTCTCCTCTTTCATCTTCATCAAGAGGCTCTCTAGTCCATGTCGTCCATGGGGTCCTTCAGGCAAGAATACTGGCGTGGGCTGCCGCTTCCTCCTCCAGTCGCCACGCTTGGTCAGAACTCTTCACTATGGCCTGTCCACTTGGAGTGGGCCTGCATGGCGTGGCTCATCGCATCACTGAGTTCCCCAAGCCCCTGTGCCATGACAAAGCTGTGATCCACGAAGGGGAGACATTAAATATTCAAATTTAAAAGCCTGTTGCTGGGGATTCCCTGGTGGTCCAGCGGTTAGTACTCTGTGCTTACATTGCAGGGGGCCTGGGTTGGATCCCTAGTTAGGGAACTAAGATCCCGCATGATGTGACTCGGCCAAAAAAATTTAATAAATACATAAAAACATGTTGCTTAGCAAGTTAAAATATACAGAGTAAATGAAACAAACCACACGATGACAGAGTTATCTTCCTGACGTGAACCACTTTCTTCCTTTGCCCTTAAATACCCCAAAGCATATCTCAGCACCATCCCCTCAGCCTTAAACATTCTTCCTCTAGACTTTTGTTTACTATTTTTAAAATGTGAAGCATAATTAACACTCAGTAACAGGCACAAGTCTTAAGAGTTCCGTTTGATGACAACTGACAATGGTCTACACCCATGTAACCACCACACAAAACAAAATACAGAACGTTCCTACGGGCCTCCGGAAGTTCCTTCACGTCCCTCTCTAAACAGCTTCCTTCCCTTCCCAATCTATAATTATCTTCTGATTTCTATCAGTACAGAAGAGTTTTGTTTTTTTTCTTGAACTTCATATAAACAGAACAGTACATGTTCATTTATGTTTAGCTTCTTTTACTTAACACAATGGTTTTGAGATTCACCTGTGTTGTTGGGCATATCAGGTGCTGGGTACTGTGACTACATCACAAGTTATTAATGAATTTCCTTGTAAGCAGACATTTCAGTTGTTTCCAATTTGTAGCATTTATGAAAAAGACTGCTATGAACATTCTTGAATTCATAATTTTGTAGACATCTGTTTTCATTTTCCTTCATTAACTATGAAGGGGTAGAACTGTCAAAGCACAGGATGGCTACTTGTTTAATTGCAGTGGTTGCTGTTTAGTTGCTCAGGCGTGTCCGACTCCTCTGTGACCGCATGGACTGTAGCCAGGCGGGCTCCTCTGTCCATTGGATTTCCCAGGCAAGAATACTGGAGTGGGTTGCCATTTCCTCCTCCACGGGATCTTCCCAACCCAGGGATCAAACCCACGTCTCCTGCATTGCAGGTAGAGTCTTTACCACTGAACCACCTGGAACGGGTCGTTCAGTAGAAAATGCCAAACAGGACTTTCCCTGGTGATCCAGTGGCTAAGACTCCAAGCCACCAACGCAGGGGGCCCGGGTTCCATCCCTGGTCAGGGAACGAGATCCCACAAGCCACACCTAAGAGTTCACACACCACAACTAAAGATCCTACCTGCTATAATTAAGACCCATCACAGCAAATAAATAAATAAAAATTTTAAAAGTTAAAGACAATGCCAAACGGTTCTCCAAAGCAGCTGTTCCATTTTGCACACCCAGCAGCAACGGATGAATTCTGGTTGTGTCACGTCACGGCCAATATTTAGCATCTTCAGTCTTTCTTCTGTTAGCCATTTTAGAGGGTATGACATGGTATCTTATTATGAATCTACTTTGCATTATTTCCCTCTTTAAGGGACATTGACTGCCTCTGCAAGTACTTATTGATCATTAGTATCCTCTTTGGGGAAGTCTTTGTTACTGGATTATTTCTCTTTTCCTCATTTTACTAATGGGTTGCTCTGGTTCTTTCCATACCCTAGAAAAAAGTCCTTTGATGGATAAATATGAAATATGCTGGAAATATTTTTTTCATACTCTGGGCTTACCTACTCTTTTTCTTAGTGGCATTATTTAAAGTGTTAATTTAGATGATGTCCAATTTATCCGTTTTTTTTACATATCTTTTTTCTTTTAGGATCTTTTCAATAAATATTTAAATACTTCAAGTTAATAAGTGATGGTTTCCTTTTCTTTTTTCTAGAAGCTATGACATTTTAAAAATAGGTCCACAAATTTTTGATACTCTTCCCTTCAAGAGGTGAGGCTTAATTTTCTACCCTTAATTTTCTAAATGTGGACTGGAGCAATGAGTAAGAACATGGTGGAAGTGATGGTGGCTTCCAAGAGTTTGTCATAAAAGGCAATGCCACTTCGTCCCTGGGCTCATTCTTTGATCACTTACTCTGAGGGAAGTCCCCTGCCATCTCATGAGGGTGCTCAAGCAGCCCTATGGATATGTTCAAGTGGTGAAGAACTGGGTCCTACCAATAGCCAGTAAGAGCTGAGGCCTCTAGTCAGTAGCCATGAGAATCAAACCATCTTAGAAGGGGATTCTCAAGCCCCAGTCAAGTCTTCAGATGATTACAGTCTTGCTAACATCTTGATTACCACCTTATGGGAGACTCTGTCCTGGAATTACCTAGCTAAGTTCCTCCTGTGTTCCTGACACAGAGTAACTGTTACAGAAATATGTGTTGCTTTAAGCCAGGAAGTACTGGGTAATTGTTATGAAGTAAGAGATAATACAGAAATTGTATCGTTTTTGCTTTTTTCATTTTAGATATATGATCCTTTGCAAATTATTGATAGTTTCTCTGTATGGAATGAGTTAAGGTGGTAGTTCCTTGTTTTCCATATAGATATCAAGTTAGAGCCACATTTGTCTTTTTTCCCATTGGACTGACTTTTAGCACTTTGGTGGGAAAATGTATGAGTCTATTTCTGAGATTTCTATTATGTATGACTGATCTATATGTTTAACTTTATGCCAACACTACACTTTTTTTTTTTTGGCTGCACCCCTTAGCTTGCAGGATCTTAGTTCCCCAACCAGGGATTAAATCTGTACCCTTGGCAGTGACAGCATGGAGTCCTAACCACTGGACCATCAGGGAAGTACCCAACACTGTCTTGATTACTGTAGCTTTGTGGAAAATCCTAACATCAGGAAACAAAAGTCCTCCAACGGTGTTTTTCAAAATTATGTTGGTTATTCTCAGTCCTTTACAGCTTCATAAGTTTGTAGAATCATCTTACCTAATTCTTCAAACAAAGCTGATTAGGGTGTTGCGGCTTCCCTGGTCATTCAGTGGTAAAGAGAAAATCCCGCAACTAAGCCTGTGAGCCACAATTATTGAGCCTGTCCTCTAAAGCCCAGGAAGCGCAACTACTGAGCCCTTGAGATCTGCAGCCGCGCTCAGCAACACGAGAAGCCAGCACAGTGAGAAGCCTGTGCCCAGCAACTGAAGAGCAGCGGCTCACCGCGGTCAGAGAGAAGCGAAGGCAGCAAAAACCCAGCACAGCCAGCGAACAAACCAAAATTACCTTTTAAAATAGCTTATTAGGGTGTTAATGAGGACTGAACTGAATCTACTTAAAGAGAGAACTCCATCTTAATAATGTTGAGTCTTCCAATCCATGAATATGTTCTATCACTATCTAGTTTTTTTTTAATGTACATTAGCAATGTTGGATAGTATCACCAACTCAATGGACATGAGTTTGAGCAAGCTCCAGGAGATGGGGAAGGACAGGGAAGCCTGGCCTGCTGCAGTCCATGGGGTCACAAAGAGTCAGACACGACTGAGTGACTGAACAACAACAAAAGCAATGTTTCTACCTTTCAGTTTTGAGAACATATCCTTAGATTTATCCATAGGTATCTGTTTGTTTGTTTTTAATGCTATCAGAAATAATAGTTTTAATTTCAGTTTACAAATCATTCACTGCTAATACAGAGAACTAAAATTATTTTATATACTGATTTTGTTAAATTCACTTATTAAAATTGCTTTTTGCAGGTTCCACAATTTTCTATGTACACAATCATAACACATGTAAATAAGTTTTACTTCTTTTTTCCTAATTTTTATGCTTAACTATTATCTTTTTCTTGACTTATTACACTTTCTAGGACCATTATTTCAATGTTGAATAAAAGTGGTAAAAGAGAAATATATACCCATATAACTGTTTTAAAATCTTTAGCATCCATAGCCACGGTTTGCAAATGTTTTCTACAAAATGTCAGAAAATAAGTATTTCAGGCTTTGCAGGCCACATAGTCTGTTATAATTACTGTATACCATGGATACAGCAAGAAAGCAGCCACAGGCGGTACATAAGCGAATGAGCATGGCCACGCTCCAGCAAAGTCCTCTGGTCACCAAAATGTGAATTTCCTGTTATTTTCACATATCACAAAATGTCAGTATTCTTTTCACTCTTCCTCAGTCACTTTATTACCTAAAATCCATTCTAGGTCACAAGCCACACAAGAACAGGTGATCAGCTAGACCTGGCCTACAAGCTGAAGTTTACTGACATCTGGTTTAGACCACTGATTTGAGACCTTTCTTTTTTTCTAATATAAGAATTTAATACAATACTTTCCTCCAAACACTGCTTTAACAGCACTAATATTTGTATCATTTCTGTTTGTACTGTTTTTTAGCTATTTCTATAGGATCACAGCCTTGTCATGGAGAAGGAGTTTGCGTAACTCAATGAACCTATAAGCCATGCTGTGCAGAGCCACCCAGGATGGGTGGGTCACAGTGAGGAGTTCTGACAAAACAAGATCCACTGGAGGAGGGAATGGCACCCACTCCAGTATCCTTGCCAAGAGAACCCCACGGGCAGCATGAAAAGGCAAAACACTGTGATACCAGAAGATAAGTCCTCCAGGTCGGAAGGTGTCCAGTCTGATACTGGGGAAGAGTGGAGGACAATTACTAATAGCTCCAGAAAGAATGAAGTGGCTGGGCCAAAGAGGAAATGACATTCAGCTGTGGATGTGTCTGGTGGTGAAAGTAAAGTCCAAAGCTGGAAAGAACAATATTGTATAGGAACCTGGAATGTTAGGTCCATGAATCAAGGTAAATTGGACGTGGTCAAGCAGGAGATGGCAAGAGTGAATATTGACATTTTAGGAATCAGTGAACTAAAATGGACAGGAATGGGTGAATTTAATTCAGATGACCATTGTATCTACTAATGTGGGCAAGAATCCCTTAGAAGAAATGGAGTAGCCCTCACAGTCAACAAAAGATTGGACTATGCATTCTGGACATATGCGTAGTCCAAAATGCAATAGTTGGGTGCAATCTCAAAAATGACAGAATGATCTCAGTTTGTTTACAAGGCAAACCATTCAAAATCACAATAATCCAATTCTATGTACCAACCACTGATGCTGAAGAAGCTGAAGTTGACCAGTTCTGTGAAGACCAAAGACCTTCTAAAACTAATATCAAAAAAAAAAAGAGATGTCCTTTTCATCATAGGGGACTGGAATGCAAGAGTGGGAAGTCAAGAGATACCTGGAGTAACAGGCCAATCTGGCCCTGAACTACAAAATGAAGCAGGGCAAAGGCTAACAGAGTTCTGCCAAGACATAACAAACACCCTCTTCTAATAACACAAGAGATGACTGTACACATGGACATCACCAGATGGTCAATACTGAAATCAGACTGATCATATTCTTTGCAGCTGAAGATGAAGAAACTCTATGACTGTGGTTCAGATCATGAGCTCCTTATTGCAAAATTCAGGCTTAAATTGAAGAAAGCAGGGAAAACCACTAGGCCATTCAAGTATGACCTAAATCAAATCCCTTATATTATCATACAGTGGAAGTGAAAAACAGATTCAAGGGATTAGATCTGATAGACAGAGTGCCTGAAGAACTATGGACAGAGGTTTGTAACACTGTACAAGAGGCAGTGAACAAAAGCATTTCAAAGAAAAAGAAATGCAAGAAGGCAAAGTGGTATCTGAGGCGGCCTTACAAACTAGCTGAGGAAAGAAGAGAAACAAAAGAGAATGGAAAAAGGGAAAGATTTACCCAACTGACTGCAGTTCCAGAGAATTGCAAGGAGAGA
The DNA here is from genome assembly GCA_006410635.1 of Cephalophus harveyi. Taxonomy (NCBI): domain Eukaryota; kingdom Metazoa; phylum Chordata; class Mammalia; order Artiodactyla; family Bovidae; genus Cephalophus; species Cephalophus harveyi. The sequence continues at coordinate 159,351 of SJYT01008006.1, forward strand.
TAAGAAGGCCTTCTCACATGAACAGCGCAAAAAAATAGAGGAAAACAACAGAATGGGAAAGAGCAGAGATCTCTTCAAGAACACTGGTGATACCAAGAGAACATTTCAGGCAAGGTAGGGCACGAAAAGGACAGAAACAGTAAGGATCTAAGAGAAGCAGATGAGATTAAAAAGAAGTGGCAAGAGCACAGAAGAACTTTACAAAAAAGGTCTTAATGACCCACATAACCACAATGGTGTGATCACTCACCTAGAGTCAGACATCCTGGAGTGTGAGGTCAAGTGGGCCTTGGGAAGCACTACTACAAACAAACCTAGTGGAGGTGATGGAATTCTAGCTGAAGTATTTGAAATATTAAATATATATATACATATATGCTATACCGAGTCACTCAGTCATGTCAGACTCTGTGTGACACCATGGACTATAGCCCACCAGCCTTCTCTGTCCATGGAGATTCTCCAGGCAATACTGGAGAGGGTTGCCATGCCTTCCTCTAGCGAATCTTCCCAACTGAGGGATCGAACATAGGTCTCCCACATGGCAAGCGGATTCTTTGCCAGCTGAGCTACCCGAAGCCCTATACATATACGAAACTTGAGCTCCAAAATTCCCTGTTTCTTTCTCTTTACCAGTATCTTAAATAAAAATAGCAGCCATCAATGTTGTATCTAAGACGAATTTCTCCCCAGTTTTATTGAAACATAAGTGAAGTGAAGTCGCTCAGTCGTGTCCGACTCTTTGCGACCCTGTGGACTGTAGCCCACCAAGCTCCTCTGTCCATGGGGATTCTCCAGGCAAGAGTACTGGAGTGGGCTGCCATTTCCTTCTCCATTATTGAAACATAATTGGTATATAATATTGTATTGGTTCAAGGGGTACAGTATAAAGATTTGATATATGTATATGTATATATTGCAAAATGTCTACACTCTTAAGTTTAGTTAATATCCATCAGTCTGCATAGTTATAAATACTTTTCTTTCTTATGATGAGAACTTTTAAGATTTCTCCATTTGTAATTTTTAAATATTTAACAAAGTACTGTTAACTATAGTCACCATACTGTACATTATATCTCCAGAACTTATTTATCTTATAAATGAAAGTTTGTACCTTTTAATTTATGTATTTATTTCTGTGAGAGCTACTCTCTAACTGCAGCAGGCGAGCTTCTCATGATGATGGCTTCTCTCGTGGCAGAGCACGAGCTCTAAAGCGTGCAGGCTTTAGTAGTGTGGCCCCTGAGCTTAGTTACCCCAGGGCATATGGAATCTTTCTGGACCAAGAGTCAAACCCGTGTCTGGTGCATTGCCAGGGGGATTCCCAACCACTGGATCACCAAGTAAGTCTGGAAGTTCCTACCTTTTGACCACCTTCACCTATTCCCCTCTGCCTCTGACAGCCACCAATCTCTCCTCTTTTTCTTTGTCTTCAGTTTGCTTAGATTTCACATATAAGTGATATCATACAGCATTTGTCTTTCTCTGTCTGGTTTATTTCACTTAGCATATACCATTGAGGTCCATCCATGCTGTTGCAAATGGCAGGATTTCCTTATTTTTATGGTTGAATGATACTCCATTGTATATACACATACCACATCTCCTTGATCCACTCAGCCAATGACAGAGCACCTACACGGTTTCCATGTCGTGGCTATGGTAAAGAACACTACAATGAACATAGGGATGCAGATATGTCTTCAAGATAGTGATTTCACTTAGAATATATGTCCAAAAGTAGAATTGTTGAGTCATACAGTAAATTATTTTTTATTTTTTTGAGGTAAATTTTGTAATCTAAAATTTACATTACAGGGTGGTAGAAAGTATTTTCTGTACTACTTCTAGTCAGTAAAGAAAGTTATCAACTGAAAAATTAATATGACAGACCAAAAAAAATACATTAAAGACTTATTAAAAGGCTCAATTTTCAAAGAAAAATCCTGATTAAAACCCAATATTTACCTAGTTCTTTACTCAGGCATTCCAGAAATGAAGTAGATAAAATTACCCAACAAAATAACATAAATTATATTAAAAACAAAATAACTGGAAAACAACTGAAAATTACCAGTTAAAATTATAGAATTTAGTAAACAGTGTATTCGATGTCCCCATTGCAAAGCTAACTTACAGTTTACCTAAAAAAGAAACTCCTTAATTTTTCATTACTCAAAGAGCATGACTCAATCTCTATGATGCATCCTTGAAAGGAATAGGATCAATTTATCCTAGAGCACCAGGGTGCACATCAAGCTTTATGAAATGACTGATAATCACATTTCTTCTTTCAAATATAAAATTCATGTGGATTGTCACCTTAAATGAGAAAGGCATGGAAAGCACTTATGTGCTGATCTAATATTAGAAATTACTCCGTAAGTATTGTTTCTCTTGAGTGCCCTTTCTGCTTTGAAAGTCTATTTCCCTAATGAAACAAAAATACTTCATTTCTTTATAATAATTTCATTTCATGTAAATTTATGAAGGCTGTATAAATCTTTGTTAGAACAAGTGTGAAGTTTGTTTGAACAGCTGATGATGACCAGGGAGAACAAAAGACAGGGGCAGCAGCCTCAGCAGAGAAGACAAAAGTGTGTCTAAACCACCCAGTACATTAACACAAATAACTAAACCACCCATTACATTAACACAAATAACTGAAGTCTCTAAGTGATATTTTTGAAAAATATTTTTATATCTAAGAAAGTTGAAACAGAATTCAAATCTGCTTTGAATTTTATTTTTTTATTTTGAATTTTGATTAAGAATGTTTTCTGCAGAAAGAACAATGCTCGGTTTCTCTGCTTTAGTAAACTGTGTAATAAAATATGAAACTCACTGAAGAGAAGCAAAGCAGGAAACTTAATAGTCACTTTTAGTCACATATTCGTTATGTGAAAGTAAACAACACCAATTTCAAGTATATTCCAAACTTTTAAGAGAAGTGGGCAGGTGAAGAAATAAGAGAGTATAAAAAAATGACACTTCATCCGGTTTGCCAGAATGGATCTCATGAGTACTAACATTCTTAGGTTAACATTTTCATAAACTTTTTCCTCATTTCTTCCAAGAGTCTTGCTGCTACTGTTGCTAAGTTGCTTCAGTCGTGTCCGACTCTGTGCGACCCCATAGACGGTAGCCCACCAGGCTCCCCCGTCCCTGGGATTCTCCAGGCAAGAACACTGGAGTGGGTTGCCATTTCCTTCTCCAATGCATGAAAATGAGAAGTGAAAGTGAAGTCGCTCAGTCATGTCTGACTCTTAGCGACCCCATGGACTGCAGCCCACCAGTTTCCTCCGTCCATGGGATTTTCCAGGCAAGAGTACTGGAGTGGGGTGCCACTGCCTTCTCCATCCAAGAGTCTTAAATAACATTAAAAACTATATAACATGATGCAGCTGCTTCAGAAAAAACAGTTTGGCAGTTTATCAAAACGTTGAACACAGAGGCGCCATATAACCGAGCTATTCCATCTCAGATATATACCAAGGAGAACTGAAAATATGTACACATAAAAACTTGTACACAAATGTTCAAAGCAGCATCATTTCTATCAGTCAAAAAGTGGAAACAACCCAAACATTCATCAACTGATGAATAGATAAACCAAATGTGGTATATCCTTACAATGGAATTATTCAGCCCAGAATAGCTACAAAGTACTGATATGGATGAAGCACAAGCTGGAATCAAGATTGCAGGGAGAAATATCAATAACCTCAGATATGCAGATGACACCACCCTTATGGTAGAAAGCGAAGAACTGAAGAGCCTCTTGATGAAAGTGAAAGAGGAGAGTGAAAAACTTGGCTTAAAACTCAACATTCAGAAAACTAAGATCAAGGCATCTGGTCCCATCACTTCATGGCAAATAGATGGGGAAATGATGGAAACAGACTTTATTTTGGGGGGCTCTAAAATCACTGCAGATGGTGACTGCAGCCATGAAATTAAAAGACGCTTGCTCCTTGGAAGAAAAGCTATGATCAATCTAGACAGCATATTAAAAAGCAGAGACATCACTTTGCCAGCAAAAGGTCCATCTAGTCAAAGCTATGGTTTTTCCAATAGTCATGTATCACTGTGAGAGTTGGACCATAAAGAAAGCTGAGCACCAAAGAACTGATGCTTTTGAACTGTGGTTTTGTGGAAGACTCTTGAGAGTCCCTTGGACTACAAGGAGATCCAACCAGTCAATCCTAAAGGAAATTAGTCCTGAATATTAATTGCAAGGACTGATGTTGAAGCTCTAATACTGTGGACACCTGATGCGAAGAACTGACTGACTGGAAAAGACACTGATGCTGGGAAAGATTGAAGGCAGGAGGAGAAGGAGACAACAGAGGATAAGATGGTAGGATGATATCACTGACTCAATGGACATGCGTTTGAACCAGCTCCGGGAGTTGGTGATGGACAGGGAAACCTGGCGTGCTGCAGTCCATGGGGTTGCAAAGAGTCAGATGTGACTGAGCGCCTGAACTGAAGTGAACTGAACTGATGTGCCACATTGCAAGTACACTCTGAAAATACTATGTGAGAGAGGAACCAGACACATAAGGCAATATATCGCATGACTCTTAATTTATACGAATTGCTCAGGAAAGGGAAATCCACAGAGATAAAAGCAGAGGCATGGCTGCCAGGGGCTAGGAGAAGGGAGAAAATTTAAGGGGATGTCCTCTGAGGGTAATAAAAAACTTCTGGAACCAGATAATGTTGGTTGCATGAATATGAAAGTATTCAAAGCCACTGAAACTGTTATATTCTGTGAATTACATTCTAATAAATGAAAGAAACCCTACAAAACAGAAAACAGATGTTAACATCTTATCAGAGAGAGTTACCTCCCAAAACAAACGCTGATCTTTTAGTATCCCTTTAAAAACCTTATTGTTAAGGACATTAGGAACATTTTCAAAAGTAAACCTTTTTCTACCATGCTCAATAATCTTTTCTATTTGTCAGGAGTTCACATAAAATTCTTATCACCAGCTTTGCAATGCTTAATCTGCCAAAAAGAAATAGATTTTATATGGTATCTAAATAATTCAAGTGAATTTTAAAATGGCAGAATGTTTTATTAAATTTGACTTACCAATATCATATGTTGAATTTTAGTAAAGGGGAGGAACATGTTTATTTCTAATGAAGAAGATCAGCAAAAGATGAAAAACTTTACATAGCAAAATTTACCTGGTCTCCCTGAGTTCTCATGAACCTGTCTTTGACATTCATTTTTTAAAATTTTGACATTCAAAAAAGATAACATCAAAAAAGTGCAATGTTGCTGTTGCTTACTCGCTCAGTCATGTCTGACTCTTTGAGAGCCCATGGACTGCAGCCCACCAGGCTCCTCTGTCCATGGGATTCTCCAGGCAAGAATACTGGAGTGGTTGCCATGCCCTTTTCCAGGAGATCTTCCCAATCCAGGGATCAAACCCAGGTCTCCCACACTGCAGGTGGATTCCTTACAGTCTGAGCCACCAGGGAAGCCTAGTGCAATAATAGCCCCATTAATTTATTATACTTTAATTATAATAGGAAATACCACTTCTGCTGAACCTACTTTGTTGTTTTTGTTTAGCTGCTAAGTTGTGTATGACTCTTGTGACTTCATGGACTACAGCCTGCCAGTGTCCTCTCTCCACGGGATTTTCCAGGCAGGAATACTAGAGTGGGTTGCCATTTCCTTCTCCAGGGGATCTTCCCGACCCAGGGATCAGACCCCAGGCTCCTGCATTGGCAGGTGGACTCTTGGCCGCTGAGCCACAAAGGAAGCCCCAACCTGATTCAGGCAAGGCCGAATTCAGTTGCCTACATGGTGATCGTCCCAGTGTCCACTGAGAGTCTTCCTGTTTGCTCTCAGTGGGCTTGAATATAGGAGGCTCTAGAGCTACATGAATTAATTATGCAAATTAGCAGACTAAATGACAGTTTCAACTTAAACAAATAGTACCTATTTGGGGCTTATGCAAACCAGGCCATGAACTAGAGGCTTTATATATTTTGCTCATTTCAGCTTCATAATACCTTACAGGGAGGCTAAATAACTTCCCTAAGGTCCCAACACTAAAGACAAGATTCAAACCAAAGTCTAACAAACATACAATCGTTTTTTGCCGAAACATTTCAAGTATGGGCTACAAAGGAATATAATTTCAGTTTAATAAACATTCATTTTTTTTCAAGAGTGTAAACACCCTTGAATACAACTAAATATTTAGGTAATGAGAAACAAAAAGAGTGCTTGAAAAGAACACTATTGAGGTATCTGGGGAACACGTCCTGTGCTGGGCTGGCTATTTTAATGCATGAACATTTAACTATTACAACAATCCTGGGAAGTTAATATTGATACTTCTCTTTTTTTAACTTAAGAGGAAACGGAAGTTTAGAAGGTGCGAGAAAGTCCAAGGTTACAGAAGTTGCAAGGTATGTGGCTGGGATTAAAAATCAAACTCAATTAGTCCATAAATATTTACTGAGTGTTTACGATGTGCCTGGGCTATTACGAGGCGCTTAGAATAGAATGGTAGAGATCCTCTAGAAACAGCCAAGGGCTTCCCAGGTAGCTCAACGGTAAAGACTCCTCCTGCAAGGCAGGGGCCACAGGACGCATGGGTTCAATCCCTGCGCCGGGAAGATTCCCCTGGAGAAGGAAACGGCAACCCACTCCAGTATTCTTGCCGGGATAATCCCATGGAGGGAGGAGCCTGGCAAGCTGGAGTCCATGGGATCATAAAGAGCCAAACACAGCTGAACACACACACACACACACAGCTCAACCCAAACCCACCTTCTTTTCGTTCGGGCAGTGAAATTGAAAACACCCTATAGATTTCTCTTGTGATAGCTTTGTTTTAAATGATTATGCATGCTTTGGTTACATATGTTAAATACTTCCCCTAAAGCATAAAGTTGATTGCCATAAAAACTGAATAATCCTCCAGTAGTAAATGTGAAAACATAAGCAATTCCGTCCTCCCGCGTGATTTTGAGCATATTGCAAGATAGAGAACACCCCTTTGGAAAATATACTTTCTATGTTCTGAAGGATGATTTAAACCATTAAGCATTTTACAAAGCTTTTGAAGTCTGTCACATTTTAAATGACAACAGTGAAATTTCAAAAAGAACTGGAGAAGTCAGCACCAAACCTAGTTTAACATTAATAATAAGTGATCTAATAAATAGGTCTATGTTTGCCCAGTCAGGTTTTGCGTATTATGTCAGTTGGAAAGCCGGAAGGAAACTGGTTTTAACTCCCATACAACCTGTATCATGGCAGCATCACTTTATCAGAAATGTAGCTGATATCAGCATAAACACTGAGACAGTGTAAATTTAAAACTGATTTTTCTTTCCCAACTATTTTCATAATCATTCATGGTAAAGAACTGAGATGACTTAAGAAAAAAAAAAGGGTAATTAACACTTACTGAGACCCTTCTATTTGTCAGATACTACATGATTTTTTCATTTAGTTCTCACAGCCACTTTGTAAGATATTAACCTTTTAGAGAAAGAAACAGAAGCTTTGAGAAATAAAGCACCTTTTCTAAGGTCACCTAGCTAACAAAGAGCCAGAGCCAAGGTTCAGACTCTGATGCGCATCATTACAATGCTCCATGACACTACCTGTCAGTTTCTTAACTTATTTAACTATGATAATATAATATTAGAACAGAGAAAGCAGAGTAAAATAATGATTTCGATAATGAACTGTTTGAGTACCTCAAAAGTACTATAGAGTGATGCTGACCTTTTAAAAATTCCTAGGACAGTCACTGCAAAAAAGAATATACAAATACCTTCAAGGGGGTCCAGTGGTTAAGACTCTACGCTTCCAAAGCAGTGGGCACAGGTTTGATCCCCACTTGGGGAACTAGGATCCCACATGCCACGAGACACGGCCAAAAAGTTAAAAAAAAAACAAAAAACAAACTTTCATTTAAAATAGGCTTTCAAGTAGGGAAAAAAAGCAACAAACAAGTTTGAGAAATGCTGAACTTCACTGGTAACGAAAAGTATGACATAGTACCTGGAGCCTGGAGTATCTGGGTGTGAATCTCAACTCTTCACGTCCTAGCCTAGCCATGGGATTTTGAGCATGTCATTTCACCATTCTGGGTGTCAGTCTTGTCATCTGTTAAAAAAGGGGAAAAAAAAGGAAATAACTGCAGAAGACAGACTTGCTATAAAGATTAGAACAATTAATGCCTCTGGGGTTCTTAGAACAGAGCCTCAAAATAGTAAGTGCTTGATACAGGTTAAATTATTAGTACTAAAGTAATTTCCCTGAGTCTCTATTAAGCTGATAAAAGTTGATGTTCATTATAAATGGCCAAGCAGTCAAGGGATATTTATAGAATGCAGTTTCCCAAACTTATATGATAGAACCCACTTTTCACAGACCATCCTTCAAAAAGACTGGTTAATGTTTTTTAAAATTAAAACAAACAAACAAAAAGTATCCTGAGAAACAATAAAGAATTCCATCACTAAAATTCAGTTCAGTTCAGTCGCTCAGTTGTGTCCGACTCTTTGCGACCCCATGAATCGCAGCTCGCCAGGCTTCCCTGTTCATCACCATCTCCCAGAGTTCACTCAGACCCATGTCCATCGAGTCCGTGATGCCATCCAAAATAGCAAGGTTAACGATTCCCAGGTGAACACAGTGAGGTGCTGGAAGGGTGGAGTGTCGGCCGAGCGCCTGGGAAGCTCCACCCTCCTGCCCCCTACCTTGCTCTACTCATCGCTTCCATCTGGATGCTCCTACGTTGTATCTTTAATTTGTGGTTGTTGTTCTTTAGATGCTCAGTCGTGTCTGACTCTTTGTGACCCCATGGACTGCAAACAGCCAGGCTCCTCTGACCATGGGATTACCCAGGCAAGAATAATGGAGTGGGCTGTCATTTCCTTCTCCAGGGGATCTTCCCGACCCAGTGATCAAACCTGCATCTCCTGCAAGTCTCCTGCATTGCAGGCAGAATCTTTACCACTAAGCCACCAGGCCAGTAATATCTTTACAGATTATAGCACATGGGTTTGGTGACTGGAACTGGTACATGTAGTAGAATGGAACATCGTTTTATTTTCCATTCTCATAACCTTCACTGGCTTCAACTGATCACGTCTCATCATAGTAGTCATTCAATTATCTACAATACTGTGTGGAAACTATTCGTCCTCATCCAGTCTACGGCCATTTGAATAAAGACATGTATGGTTTCCATTATCAAGATATATCTAAGTCTCACATCTGTTGTATAGACTTGAAGTCAATATTCAAATCATAGTGTTTTTCCATTTGGTATTTACTGTGTCCATTTGGCAAATTGAGTCATTACCAGGCTTCCCTGGTGGCTCCGTGGTAAAGAGTCAACCTGCCAAGGCAGAAGACACAGGTTCAATCCCTGGGTCAGGAAGATCCCCTGGAGAAGGAAATGATGACCCGACTCCAGTATTCCTGCCTGGGAATCCCCATGGACAGAGAAGCCCGGTAGGCTACAGTCCACGGGGTAGAAAAAAGAGTAAGACATGACTTAGCCACTCAACAGCAACAGTCATTACCAGAAGTGCTAATTATGCTCTGTTTCCATTTAAAATGTTTTCTAAGCAGTATGTGTCAGGATATTCAGAAATGCTTACACCCTCTGATCAAACACATTAATTCTCAAGAATCTACACTATGAAGATAAATGAGAATACAAGGTAAAATCTTACATAAATACACATATCACAACATTGTTTAATATTGTGGAAAATTAGAAATAGTAAAAATGTCTAGGGAATTCCCTGGCAGTTCAGTAGTTATGACTCTACTCTCACTGCTGAGGGTGTGGGTTCCATCCCTGATTGGGGAACTAAGATTCTGCAAGTTGTGGGGCACGGCCATAAATAAACAAACAAAAGTCTAATTTTAGGGGAAGAATTAAACAAAGAATGGAACATTAGTTGCATTATACAGTCATTACAAATTCTATTTTAAAGATGATGAATAATGCTATGTGAAAAAGCAAGTTACTAGTTTACTTTTGAAGTGTAAGCATAATTTTATAAAAGCCAACGAAACACTAAGTAATCAAAATTTAAGAGAAAAGTTAAACCTAAAAATACAGCCAAATATCAACTATGGTTGATCTGAGCCATAAGGTGAACCTTCTTCCTACTTCTCTATATTTTCCAAGTTTTCTTTACTGAGTATATCAATTTTGCTTAAGTCTAACTTGACACCACTTGCCTTTGAGCTAAAAAGTTCTACTAAATGACAAAAGAAACAATGAGAAGCAAACTGGCTTAGTGGGCAAAGGTGGGAAAAGTGTGAAATGTGATTTCTTTCAAAGGTTCTTTATTATTTTATGAGAGGCAGAGATGGTCACACATACAAAAAATCCATGTCTTCTTGCTAGCAAAGCTGTTCTTGGTTTGTACAGTGAAATCCCACACATCAATATTTCTTTCATGTGCGTGTGTATGTGTGTGCTCAGTTGTGTCCAGCTCTTTGCCAACCTGGGAAGCTCCTCAATATTTCTTCAGTTCAGTTCAGTCACTCAGTCGTGTCTGACTCTTTGCGACCCCATGGAATGTAGCACACAAGGCTTCCCTGTCCATCACCAACTCCCGGAGCTTGCTCAAACTCATGTCCATCAAGTCAGTGATGTCATCCTACCATCTCATCCTCTGTCATCCCCTTCTCCTCCACCTTCAATCTTTCCCAGCATCAGGGTTTTTTCCAGTGAGTCAGTTCTTCCCATCAGGTGGCTGAAGTATTGGAGCTTCAGCTTCAGCATCAGTCCTTCCAACGAATATTCAGGACTGATTTCCTTTAGGATTGACTGGCTTGATCTCCGTGCAGTCCAAGAGACTCTCAAGAGTCTTCTCCAACATCACAGTTCAAAAACATCAGTTCTTTGGTGCTCAGCTTTCTTTATAGTCCAACTCTCATACCCATACATGACTACTGGAAAAACCGTAGCTTTGACTAGATGGACATTTGTCAGTCAAGGTTGGTCATAGCTTTTCTCCCAAGGAGCAAGCATCTTTTAATTTCAGGGCTGCAGTCACCATCTGCAGTGGTTTTGGAGCCCAAGAAAATAAAGTCAGTCACTGTTTCTTGTTCTACAGAAACATGATGAATCATGATTCAAAGTGACCTGAGAAAGTCTGAAAACATATTTTAAATATGCCAAAGATTAATGTAGTATAACCTTTGGTTTTAAGGCATTTGGGGAGAGGTAAAACTCTTAAGAGTTTTGCAACTTTATGAATTGATACATTTTCAAAATTCCAAAAATAGATATTTAAGGAATTCCCTGGTGGCCCAATGGTTAGGACTTGGTGCTTTCACTGCTGTGGCCCGAGTTCAATCCCTGCTCAGGGAATCAAGATCCCACAAGTCATACAGTGCAGCCAAAAAAAAAAAAAAAAGACATTTAATATGTAGCATTTCAGGTTATATTTATAACTTAAATATGGATTAACTATTGCTACAATGTTACTAAATTCACATGCCTGTAAAGAAATCAAGAACTATACATATTGCTATTTGTGACCTCCTCTTGTGATTCAGAAACTTTTACACTCCTCAACCTGGTCCCCACTGTGCAAAAGTCTGAAGACCTAATGATTTCTCATTTCAATTTGAACTTAATTAACTATTGCTACAATGTTACTAAATTCACATGCCTGTAAAGAAATCAAGAACTATACATATTGCTATTTGTGACCTCCTCTTGTGATTCAGAAACTTTTACACTCCTCAACCTGGTCCCCACTGTGCAAAAGTCTGAAGACCTAATGATTTCTCATTTCAATTTGAACTTAGGGTTATCTCTACCCATATACAAACCCCTTAGAGACCAGTTTGGCAAGGTCAAAAAATCAAGTGAACACCAATCGATTCCACCCCTGCGTTCCTCCTTTCCCAAGGCTAAGCCTTGCCATCAAAGAAAACAGTCCCATGCTAAGGCTCTTTATGACATTCTGCGCAAAGGCCACAGACAGCTAAACGCTGCCAAACAGACCTGAAAACAATGAAGTCATCGAGCTTTGTGCATAACCCAGAATTTCAATCTGTCAGCACCAAGGCATTTTCCCAGAAAATTCATAAAAACTTTGAGATTAGCTAAGACCACCATGTTCTCACAATCATCCAAAATGTACGCCCCTTCAATTACTCCCTTTCCTGCTGCACTCTGATCTCATTCCTACTCCGTGCTCTCCCGCTCTGACCATCACACGCCTCCCATAGCTGTACTTCTTAATAACCCTTTCCACTGTTTCACTGCAAACCAATACCCTAAACCCCAACCAACTTAAATTGGTTGCCAGCAGTCTTGTTCTCGAAACTAATCTGGGTGCAAGCTAATCCCTCCCCACTCAGCAAACGTGAAGCATGGCAGTTATGCCTTATTCACCATCACAGTTCTTTACCCTCAAATAAAAGCACATCTTCTGAGAGTCAGGTCATCTGTCGGGTCTCTCTCTCCGTGTCATCGTCTGTCCTCCTGGTCACTCTTTCACAATCACTAACGGCTTTGGAACATGGTTCAGTATCTTTCCACCCCTTGCTCTGCCACCATTCCGAGCAACTCGCTTCCTGTTCAGCTGACTCCTATAAAATTTCAGCACTACAGTTTCCTCATCTCCTCCAACTCCAGGAATCTTTACCATCTCTCCACTTCAGAAACCCATAGCCAGATCTCACCTTCAGCCACACCAGCAAGGGCTCCTCCTATTTAATCTTAAATTCCAATATCCACGTCTCAACCACTACTACAGAAGCTACTTCCTGGTTTCATTTGTTTCCTACTCTGCCTACCCTCAGTGGCCCAGAACTTCAAATGCTCATACTACTGAAATTTCTTTTATCCTTTGTCTGCTACACTGGGCTATAAAAGTCAAACTAAAATCAGTCCAATTGCTCAGCTTGTCCGCTCAAACCCTCAGGCTGGTGAGGCCTGAGAGATAGGGGGGAAAAACTCACCTGACAACTAAATATACCAGAGCCATGAAAAATTATTACAATTCTCCTAAATAATAATCCAATTCAGTTAGCCCTCTCATTTCTCTCAATGGCCTTCGCGAAATTCTCCCTTTCTGCATTTCCCTAGTGGCCCAGTAGTTAAGAATCCACCTTGTAATCCAAGAGACACTGGTTCAACCTCTGGTCTGGGAACTAAGATCCCACATGCCTTGGAGCAACTAAGCCTGTAATACCATAACTAAGATCCCACATGCCCTGGGGCAACTAAGCCTGTAATACCATAACTAAGATCCCACATGCCCTGGGGCAACTAAGCCTGTAATACCATAACTAAGATCCCACATGCCTTGGAGCAACTAAGCCTGTAATAGCATAACTACCCCACGCCCAAGGAGGAGGAGGGCCTAGAGGAGCTATTCCACATTCAAGGTCAGGAGGGGCGGTGGTGAGGTCCAAGGTAAGGAGAAATGGCTGCGCTTTGCTGGAGCAGCCATGAAGAGATACCCCATGTCCAAGGTAAGAGAAACCCAAGTAAGACGATAGGTGTTGCAAGAGGGCATCAGAGGGCAGACACACTGAAACCATAATCACAGAAAATTAGTCAATCTAATCACATTATGCAGAGTTCCAAAGAATAGCAAGAATAGACAAGAAAGCCTTCCTCAGCAAAGAAAACAGAGGAAAAGATGCAAAGAAATAGAGGAAAATAACAGAATGGGAAAGACTAGAGATCTCTTCAAGAAAATGAGAGACACCAAGGGAACATTTCATGCAAAGATGGGCTCGATCTTTGGACAGAAATGGTATGGACCTAAGAGAAGCAGAAGATACTAAGAAGAGGTGGCAAGAATACACAGAAAAACTGTACAAAAAAGATCTTTACGTCCAAGATAATCACGATGGTGTGATCACTCACCTAGAGCCAGACATCCTGGAATGTGAAGTCAAGTGGGCCTTAGAAAGCATCACTACGAACAAAGCTAGTGGAGGTGATAGAATTCTAGTTGAACTATTTCAAATCCTAAAAGATGATGCTATGAAAGTGCTGCACTCAATATGCCAGCAAATTTGGAAAACTCAGCAGTGGCCACAGGACTGGAAAAGGTCAGTTTTCATTCCAATCCCAAAGAAAGGCAATGCCAAAGAATGCTCAAACT
>SJYT01008006.1:173687-201470 GCA_006410635.1 Cephalophus harveyi
GAAGAATTGATGCTTTTGAACTGTGGTGTTGGAGAAGACTCTTGAGAGTCCTTTGGACTGCAAGGAGATCCAACCAGTCCATTCTGAAGGAGATCAGCCCTGGGATTTCTTTGGAGGGAATGATGCTAAAGCTGAAACTCCAGTACTTTAGCCACCTCATGCGAAGAGTTGACTCATTGGAAAAGACTCTGATGCTGGGAGGGATTGGGGGCAGCAGGAGAAGGGGACAACAGAGGATGAGATGGCTGGATGGCATCACGGACTCGATGGACATGAGTCTGAGTGAACTCTGGGAGTTGGTGATGGACAGGGAGGCCTGGCGTGCTGCGATTCATGGGGTCGCAAAGAGTTGGACACGACTGAGTGACTGAACTGAACTGAACTGTCCATAACTACTGAGCCTGTGATCTGTTTAACTGGAGAGAAGCCTGCACACAACTAGAAAAACCCTCATGTCAGGACTCAGACACACCACAGCCAAACAAATAAACATTAAAAAAAAGAAATTATCCCTTTTCCCTCAAACTCTCTCCTACAATCACCATCTCCTATGATCTCGGCTGATGAGGTGGTCCCCCCACTTCATGAAAAATTAATCAAGTGTACTGATGCCCCACATCCCTCACTCCTCTCCATCAGCACCATCCTTCCTTCCTTTATCCCGACTGTGGTGGGAACAATATTCCTACTGCCACTCAAACCTAGTATCCTCATTCTGTTCTCTCCATGCATAAGGACCATGTCAATCAATCTCACACACCTCCTCCTTCTTCCCGTATCATCAGCTTCTCTCTTCCTCTGACTCTCTCCGTTTAACACATAAATATGCTGAACTTTCTCTTGATACACCATGCCCTCTACCTATGATCCTATAGCTCTATAAGCTTTTTGAAAAGAATATCTGTACTTACTGCTTCCACTCTCTCACAACCATTCACTCCAGTTCTCAACAACCTGGCATTTATCTCTACCATACAGATTTCACTGAAATTGTTCCACAGAAGATGATCAATCACCTACTTGCTGCTCCGTCCTTATTGCAGTCAAAGTATTTTCAACATTTGACACTGCTGACCACGCTTTTCCTAAAACTTCTCTGCCTTCATTTAATGACATTTACTGAAAACCTCCTTCATGATAACAATTGGGGATAAAATGGTGAATATGACAATCTTAGCCCTCAAGAAACTTAAAATCAAGTTGGGGAAACTTCTATGGTAATTTATATTCTCCTTTCAAGCTCTCACATCATCCCTTCCTTTCTCTATTCAGCCCACAGATGCTTACACTTCCCCCACGGCTCCCCTCTACGCTCATCTCACATCCATCCCAGGATTACTATATTTATGTTACCTACTCACTAATGATGACAACATTTACATCTATAGTTGAGAATTCTGTCCTGAGTTCTAGAATCAGGATTTCATTGGCTTTATTCTCTATGAAAAGATATAGGTACTTGTATATTTCACTATCTTGATAACATCCTTTGATAACCAAAGTTTTCAATTTTGGTGAAATCCAACTGATCTATTTTTTCTTTGACTACTTGTGCTTTCTGTGTCCTATTTAAGGAAGCTCTGCCTAATCTAAGATCACAAATATCTGTACCTACATTGTTTCTAAGTTTTTTTTTATAGTTTCAGCTCTTTTAATTAGTTCTTTAATCCACTGAAACCATCAGTTTTGAAAGGGAAGCATTTCAATGGCAGTATCTGAAGGTTTAAGAGTAAAAAGAGTTTTTTAAATTCTAAAACCATGGCTTTAAATATCACACCCCAAGGCAAGAAAACTGCTGGCAGACTTTACATGGAAGTGAAGTGAAGTGAAAGTTGCTCAGTCATGTCCGACTCTTCGCGACCCCATGGACTATACGGTCCATGGAATTCTCCAGGTCAGAATACTGGAGTGGGTAGCCTTTCCCTTCTCCAGGGGATCTTCCCAACCCAGGGGTCAAACCCAGGTCTCCTGCATTGCAGGCAGATTCGTTATCAGCTGAGCCACAAGGAAAGCCCAAGTATACTGGAAGGGGTAGCCTATCCCTTCTCCGGTGGATCTTCCTGACCCTGGAATTGAACCAGGGTCTCCTGCATTGCAGGCAGATGTTTTACTAACTGAGTTATCAGGGAAGCCTTTATACTTTAAACTACAACAAAAAGAAAGTGGCAGGTGGTGACAAAAATGCAATTCTCCCACAACAAATGAGAGGACATAAAAACCTAGGGAAGGAGTACAGAGAGAAAGAGGCATTGGGAGATAGCTTAGATACAAGTTCAAAATTTCTATCTCCTGTCTCAGCTGGGGCTAGGGCTGGGGTGAAGAAGATCTCCAGTATGCTTGTGGGGGAGGATCTGGAATAGAAGATAATAATGTTTCCCTTTTCCAAGTCATGGATGAAGGAACTACAAGTCTTTTAGCAAAACTTTACAGCTAAAACTAATCCCATGCAGTAGGGGAGCAACAGCTAATAACATGCCCAGACCACACTCCCGAAAAGCCCCCTCAGAGCCCCAGGCAGCCAGCGCAACATGGAAACCACTAAGGAGTCTGCTTTGAGCCAAGGGACCCAAAAGAGCTGGGATTAAGGAAGACCCAGCATACACAGACCTGCCGACCAGGACCAGCGGCCACGGACATCAGCCTCAGATGCAGCGGAGCAGACAGTGCCATTCAAGACTATGCCAGTATAAGACAGTCTCACAGTGGCCAAGGGCACAGGATGGCACAGAGGTGAGAGGCCCCACCTCTATGGCAGAAAATATTACATGGCTTCTCTGTCAGTACTTCCCACCCCAGAAATAAAAGGCTGGGGGGGGAGGGGGGGGAGGGCGCTGTATGAGAAAACTGAACACTTATCTGAAGGACTGATTATTCACCTGAACATCTGAGTTAACCTGGAATTAACTAAGTTAAACCAGAAGGTACTGGCAAGATTGCTTTCTATTAGGTAGTAGAATAAGAAGCCCCAGAAATCAGGTAATTTTAGTTATAGAGAGAAAATGAAAATTACATGCTTGCACATTCAAATTTGTAGCTTAGAAAATTTATGCCCACTATACTTTCAATTAAGTTTCTCACTGAACGAAAAGTAAAAAGGCAAAGCCCCTGCTGACATGATCTACTACCTCTCCAAAGTCAGAGCATGCTGTTCTACAGCCAGACAACCAGAGTCACTCTGGTTCCCAAGATGTGCCAAGGTCTTTCCTCCCTCAGGCTTCCCAGGGGGTGCCAGCGGCAAAGAACCTACCTGCCAGGTCAGGAGACACGAGAGATGCCAGTTCAATCCCTAGGCTGGGAAGACCCTTTGGAGTGGGAAATGGCAATGCGCTCCAGTATTCTTGCCTGGAGAATTCCATGAACATAGGAGCCTGACAGGCTAGAGTCTATGAGGCTGCAAAGAGTCGGACATGACTGAGTGTGTGCACAGAGACACACAGGCACCCAGACACACACACACACACTCTTCCCCTCCCCTGGTTTTTCCACATGGTGTTTCCTTCACTTATTATGCCCAGAGCTCTTTACACAGGTTGCTCCAACTCAGCCTTTAATTTCAATGAGAATGTTTCACCCTTGAAGAGGACTCTCTGGCCACCCTATCTGAAGCTGCACGGAACCCTATACTTCCTCTCCAGCACTCCTTGCAATTTAACCTCCAAAGTTCTTCCTTGTCTGTCTTGATCACCCCAGGGTCTGGTCACTAATAGGTGCTCAATAAACAGTTCTATATAAATGAATGAACAACATAAAATGTGAGTCAAAATAAGCTTTAAAATCTTCTAATAAATCTGAGTATTAAGGAGTTAAAAAAATTAAAAGTAGGACTTCCCTGGTGGCGTGGTAGATAAGGATCTGCCTGCCAATGCAGGGGACACGGGTTTGGTCCCTGGTCCAGGAAGATTCCATATGCCTCAGAGCAACTAAGCCTGTGCTCTAGACCCTGAGAAGCGCAACTGCTGAAGCTTGTGTACCTCGAGCTCATGCGCCACAACAGAAGCAGGCACCACAATGATAAGCCCGTGCATCCCAAGGGAGAGCAGCCCCCGATCACCCCCGATCCCCGTAACCAGAGAAAGCTCGTGCAAAGCAATGAAGACCCAGCATAGCCAAAATAAATAAATAACGCTCAGAAAATGACGGCACTGGCTAGTCAAGAGTCTTCGAAAAACAGAAGTAGACAACCACCACATTTCAATTTGGACATCAAAGTCATATAAATGACCATAAATAAGTTCCTATTTCTATTTTAAGAACAATGCAATTACAGAGTTTTACAAAGATGGTATGTAAATCCATAGGGTGCCTTCTCCAGGCGAAAGCCACTAAAACAGAAACAAATCTAACAAAGAATTAAGACAAGTTTCTTTTAAATTAAAATAAATAAAGTCCCTAAGAATAAAATTTAGCCTATAAAAACTCAGAAGAACAACAGAGTCTGTTTGAATATAATGGAAAGTGCTTCATCCTCTTTTATGGTTCGGTGATAATGTAATAGGATATCAGTTCTTTCCACATGAATTTATAACAGTAATGCAGCTTTAAGAATACAAAAGTATCTTATATGTGTCTGTGTGTGTTTAAGTTAATCACGATAAATAGCAGACAAACTAAAATACGTAAATAACAACGTAAGTTCCAGTTCTCCAAAGTGATGATCAAGATTCAAGCCAACTCATCCTATGAAAACAACTAAAAACACTAGGCAAAATATAAAAAGCAAATTCGTAAAAGTCATTAAGCCATAATAAGAGAGTAAGGAATACCCAGTTAAAATTCTATGAGAAAACCAGGAACCTACAATAAATTAGCATTGGAGCTGCTTTTGATCTGAGGGCATTTGACCTTGAGGAAAAACAAAAATTTTTGTTTGATGGTGCTGTAGGTTGTGAGGAATATAATACAACGCACAGGACCCACATAAGATGACAAGTCTAATAAGAGTATCCCCGCAATAACCAATAACGCCAAAAGGCAACACTCCTACGGTAACAGCCACCTGGAAGTGAACCAGGCCCTGAAGTCCGCTAACCAAGTCTTGCATGGTCTCACGGTCCTGGGAATTACGAACCTTGGATTAAGGTGGCACTTTGCCTAATCCCAGGTGCCTATAGAATAAAGCATAAAAAACTACAAAGTTGCATATAAAGAATAGGTAAGACACACAGAAGATAAAGTGAGAGATGATAAAATTGGGTCGAGACAGTATTTAAAGGGGTTAACAGCTGAAATTACCCTGAACCCACGACAGATCCCCACCTCTAGAACCAAAAATCACCAAGAACATACATACAACAGAGTATATCAGTAAAGTCAAAGAATAACACATAAACTCACACTCCAACCACAGTGAACCACGACGTAGCTATGGAATTCATGGGATTCCCTGATGGCTCAGCAGTAAAGAAGATGCCTGCAGGAGATGAGGGTTTGATCCCTGAGTTGGGAAGATCCCGTGGAGAAGAAAATGGCGACCTACTCCAGTATTCTTGCCTGGGAAATCCAGTGGACAAGAGGAGTCTGGCGGGTTACAGTTCATGGGGTCGCAAAAGAGTCGCTTACAACTTAACGACTAAACAACAACAATTTCATACCATTTTGATCAGGATTTTTTCGTTTTGAAAAAGAAAACACTCGGACCACATTTAAAAAGTGGGACAAAGATATTACTAAGATACACATAAATGAAAATAAAATTCAAATTAGAAAGTTGTCTTTCCGACCACATCACATCACAGGTTTCTGGCTAGCATTTAGATTGGCCGTGGCTAGCCAAAAGGCACGTGCTGTCCAAAGGTACCTTCCCAAAAGGCAATCAATCATCTGCAGCCTGAGGAACAAGGGATTAAGGTCACATGACCACCTGAAAGCATGTCCTGCTGCGAGGACAGAGCAGTGACCTCAAGACCAATAGTAAAGCCCCAGGTGCCACTCACATCCGAACATGGTTACTGCAAACACCACAGCTTTGCCTGTAGGGACCTTTGTCAGCAAAGTGATTCCTCTGCTTTCTAATACTCTATCTAGGTTCATCATAGCTTTTCTTCCAAGGAGAAAGTGTTTTTATTTCAAGGCTGTGGTCACCGTCCTTTTGCCACAGATTGCCAGGAGAAATATCAATAACTTCAGATATGCAGATGACACCACAGAAAGCAAAGAAGAAGTAAAGAGCCTCTTGATGAAAGTGAAAGAGGAGTGAAAAAGTTGGCTTAAAACTCAGCATTCAAAAAACTAAGATCATGGCATCCAGTCCCATCACTTCATAACAAATAGATGGGGAAACAATGGAAACAGTGACAGACTTTTTTGGGCTCCAAAATCAATGCAGATGGTGACTGCAGCCATGAAATTAAAAGATGCTTGCTCCTTGGAAGAAAAGCTATGACCAACCTAGACAGCATATTAAAAAGCAGACACATGACTTTGCCGACAAAGATCCATCTAGTCAAAGCTATGGTTTTTCCAATAGTCATGAAAGCTGAGCACCGAAGAATTGATGCTTTTGAATGGTGGTGTTGGAGAAGACTCTTGAGAGTCCCTTGGACTGCAAGGAGATCAAACCAGTCCATCCTAAAGGAATCAGTACTGAATATTCATTGGAAGGACTGCTGCTAAAGCTGAAACTCCAACACTTTGGCCACCTGATGTGAAGAACCGACTCCTTGGAAAAGACCCTGATGCTGGGGGGAAAGATTGAAGGTGGAAGGAGAAGGGGACACAGAGGATGAGATGGTTGGATGGCATCACCAACTCAATGGATGTGAGTTTGAGTAAGCTCTGGGAGTTAGTGATGGACAGGGAAGCCTGGGATGCTGCTGTCCACGAGGTCTCAAAGAGTCGGACATGACTGAGCAACTGAACTGAACTGAACTGATGGGACTGGATGCCATGATCTTAGTTTTTTGAGTGTTGAGTTTAAGCCAGCTTTTTCACTCTCCTCTTTCACCTTCATCAAGAGGCTCTTTAGTTCCTCTTCACTTTCTGCCATTAGAGTGGTATCGTCTGCATATCTGAAGTTGCTGATATTTCTCCCGGCATTCTTGATTCCAGCTTATGGCTCATCCAGCCCAGCGTTTCACATGATGTACTCTGTACAGGGCTTCCCTGGAGGCTCAGATGGTAAAGCGTCTGCCTACAATGCGGGAGACCAGGGTTCAATCCCTGGGTTGGGAAGACCCTCTGGAGAAGGAAATGGCAACCCACTCCAGTACTCTTGCCTGGAAAATCCCATGGACGGAGAAGCCTGGTAGGCTACAGTCTATGGGGTCGCAAAGAGTTGGACACGACTGAGCGACTTCACTCACTCTGCATATAAGTTAAATAAGCAGGGTAACAATATACAGCCTTGATGTACTCATTTCCTGATTTGGAACCAGTCTGGAGGCAGGTCAGGTGGTCTGGTATTCCCATCTCTTTAAGAACTTTCCAGTTTGTTGTGATCCACACAGTCAAAGGCTTCAGTGTAGTCAATGAAACAGAAGTTGATGTTTTTCTGGAATTCCCTTGCTTTTTCTATGATCCAATGGATGCTGGCAATTTGATCTGCCTTTTCTAAATCCACTGTGTATCTGGAAATTCTCAGTTCACATACTGTTGAAGCCTAGCTTGAAGGATTTCGAGCAGTACCTTCCTCACATGTCAAACGAGTACAATTGTACAGTAGTTTGAATATTCTTTGGCATTGCCTTTCTTTGGGATTGGAGTGAAAACTGACCATTTCCAGTCCTGTGGCCACTGCTGAGTTTTCCAAATTTTCTGGCATTTCCAAATTTCCAAAGTACAGCACTTTTAACAACACTGTCTTTTAGGATTTGAAAATTCAAGCTCAGCTGGAATTTCATCACCTCCACGTGCTTTGTTTGTAGTAACACTTTCTAAGGCCCACTTGAGTTCACACTCCAAGATGTCTGGTTCTAGGTGCGTGACCACACCATCATGGTTATCCGTGTCATTAAGGCCTTTTTTATACAGTTCTTCTGTGTATTCTTGCCACATCTTTTTAACCTCTTCTGCATCTGTTAGGTCCTTACCAATTCTGTTTTTTATTGTGCCCATCTTTGCATGAAATGTTCTGTTAGTATCTCTAATGTCCTTGAAGAGATCTCTAGTTTTTCCGATTCTATTATTTTCCTCTATTTCTTTGCATTGTTCATTTAAGAAGGCTTGCTTTCTTATCTCCCCTTGCTATTCTTTGGAACCCTGCATTCAAATAGGTATATCTTTCCTTTTCTCCTTTGCCTTTCACTTCTCTTCTTTTCTCAGCTATTTGTAAGGCCTCCTCAGACAGCCATTTTGCCTTCTTGTATTTCTTTTTCTTGGGGATGGTATTAGTCACCGCCTCCTGTACAGTGTTATGAACCTCCATCCATAGTTCTTCAGGCACTCTGTATATCAGATCTAATCCCTTGAATCTATTTGTCACCTCCATTGTATAATCATAAGGGATTTGATTCAGATCATACCTGAATGGTCTAGTGGTTTTCCCTACTTTCTTCAATTTAAGTCTGAATTTTGCAATAGGGAGCTCATGATCTGAGCCACAGTCAGCTCCCAGTCTTGTTTTTGCTGACTGTACAGAGCTTCTCCATCTTCAACTGCAAAGAATATAATTTATCTGATTTCGGTATTGCCCGTCTGGTGATGTCCATGTATATAGCTGTCTCTTGTGTTGTTGGAGGAGGGACTGTGTATCTGGAAATTCTCAGTTCACATACTGTTGAAGCCTAGCTTGAAGGATTTCGAGCAGTACCTTCCTCACATGTCAAACGAGTACAATTGTACAGTAGTTTGAACATTCTTTGGCATTGCCTTTCTTTGGGATTGGAGTGAAAACTGACCATTTCCAGTCCTGTGGCCACTGCTGAGTTTTCCAAATTTTCTGGCATTTCCAAATTTCCAAAGTACAGCACTTTTAACAACACTGTCTTTTAGGATTTGAAAATTCAAGCTCAGCTGGAATTTCATCACCTCCACGTGCTTTGTTTGTAGTAACACTTTCTAAGGCCCACTTGAGTTCACACTCCAAGATGTCTGGTTCTAGGTGCGTGACCACACCATCATGGTTATCCGTGTCATTAAGGCCTTTTTTATACAGTTCTTCTGTGTATTCTTGCCACATCTTTTTAACCTCTTCTGCATCTGTTAGGTCCTTACCAATTCTGTTTTTTATTGTGCCCATCTTTGCATGAAATGTTCTGTTAGTATCTCTAATGTCCTTGAAGAGATCTCTAGTTTTTCCGATTCTATTATTTTCCTCTATTTCTTTGCATTGTTCATTTAAGAAGGCTTGCTTTCTTATCTCCCCTTGCTATTCTTTGGAACCCTGCATTCAAATAGGTATATCTTTCCTTTTCTCCTTTGCCTTTCACTTCTCTTCTTTTCTCAGCTATTTGTAAGGCCTCCTCAGACAGCCATTTTGCCTTCTTGTATTTCTTTTTCTTGGGGATGGTATTAGTCACCGCCTCCTGTACAGTGTTATGAACCTCCATCCATAGTTCTTCAGGCACTCTGTATATCAGATCTAATCCCTTGAATCTATTTGTCACCTCCATTGTATAATCATAAGGGATTTGATTCAGATCATACCTGAATGGTCTAGTGGTTTTCCCTACTTTCTTCAATTTAAGTCTGAATTTTGCAATAGGGAGCTCATGATCTGAGCCACAGTCAGCTCCCAGTCTTGTTTTTGCTGACTGTACAGAGCTTCTCCATCTTCAACTGCAAAGAATATAATTTATCTGATTTCGGTATTGCCCGTCTGGTGATGTCCATGTATATAGCTGTCTCTTGTGTTGTTGGAGGAGGGTGCTATGACCACTGCATTCTCTTGGCAAAACTCTGTTGGCCTTTGCCCTGCTCCATTTTGTACTCCAAAGCCAAAACTGCCTGTTACTCCAGGTGTCTCTTGACTTTACTCTTGCATTTCAATACCCTATGATGAAAAGGACATGTTTTTTGGTGTTAGTCCCAGAAGGTCTTCAGAGACCCATTCGACTTCAGCTTCTTCGGCATTAGTGGTTGGGGCACAGACCTGGAATACTGTGATGCTCCATGGTTTGCCCTGGAAACGACCCGAGATCATTCTATCATTTTTAAGACTGCAGCCAAGCACTGCATTTCGAGGGCTCCCCTGGCGGTTCAGATGGCAAAAGTCTGCCTGGAATGCAGGAGACTCAGGTTCAGTCCCTGGGTCAGGAAGATCCCCTGGAGAAGGGAACAGCTACCCACTCCAGTATTCCTGACTAGAGAACTCCATGGACAGAGGAGCCTGGCAGGCTACAGTCCCTGGGGTCAGAAAACGTCAGACACGGTTGAGTGATTAACAATTTCACTTTCACAGCATTTCGAAGAATGGATGCTCTCAAACTGTGGTGTGGAGAAGACTCTTGAATGTCCCTTGGATTACAAGGAGATCAAACCAAGTCGGTCCTAAAGAAAATCAACCCCGAATATTCATTGGAAGCACTGATGCTGAAGCTGAAGCTCCAATAGTTTGGCCACATGATACAAAGAGCCAACTCACGGAAAAGACCCTGATTTTAGGGAAGACTAAGGGCATGAGGAGAAGGCAACAATGGAAGATGAGAGACTTGGATGGCATCATCAGCTCTATGGACATGAGTGTGAGCAAACTCCAGGAGATAGTGAAGCACAGGGAAGCCTGGCATGCTGCAGTCCACGGGGTCGCCAAGAGTCAGACATGACTGAGCACCTGAACAACAACAGCTACAGGTAACTTGGCAAAAACCATGTTGGTTAACATGATAATTTGCCTGAAATGACAATCAAAAATAAACATACTTGTACTGACATTAATTCCTTACTTTCGATAAATGTAGCATGGCTATGTAAGATGTGGGTAGTAGGGAAAGATGGGTAAAGGCAACTTTTTGTAGTATCTTTACAACTCGTCTATAAATGTAAAATTATTTCTAAAGAAAAATTATTATAAACAAAATTATTCAAAATAAAAATCAATTCTCAAAAGTGGAAAAATTGAAAATATTTAGTTTTTGTTTTCAATTGCAGTTTTCTCCTATTATATGAAAGTAGAGCATTCCTCTGAAATCTTTAAGCCGAAACAGCATAAATCGAAGAAGCAATTACCTTAGGAGACATCTAGCTAAGGGATGCACAAAATAAATCGAGATAAAGCACGGACACACATAGGAACAATTCAAAGCTATGGTTGAGTGTGTTGCCAGAGAAGGAGTTTGGTGGTGGACCACCCCTATAACAGCTGGCTCCCTTCAAGACAAATGCTGAATGCTATTTTTGCTTTTTTGCCTTTTTCCATAAAAGTGAAAATCCTCTTCAGATTGCTTTCAGTTATTAAAAACAGGTACTAATGTAGGTCTTTCATAATAGTGGAGTAAATTGAACTTCCCAAAAGTGAGGGATGTTGTACATGTATCCATACTTTAATTATATCATGGAGTGCTTATATGATCCTATATATATATATTTTAGAATTATTTCATATTTCAAGATTTCCAGGTTTTATCCTACTGTTTAAAATTCTAATTGATTTTTTGCCAGTTATTACTGCTTTCACTGATAACTACAGAGAAAAATTAGAAAAATATAAATCTTCCATATTGAGAACCAATATGAAAAAACTGGGATTTACATTAGAAATAATATGAATCTACACAATCAGGTTAGGAATAAAATCTGAGCATCCCTTACTATCCCATCTATCATGTTTCTGAGTTCAGACGCCAAGAGCTGGGTCAGTGGGGAACACCTGTAATTCAAAATGCATAGGTATTATGGACTTATGTATAGCTTTTTGTTATTCTCATTTGTACACTTTTTCAGTTTTCTCTAAGGAAATGTTAAAATAAATTAAAACCATAAGAGGCAAGGATTTGGAACTTCTCAGGGCTTGGAGTTTTTTTTAGCTTTTTCCACTTAAAACTTTTTCTAAGTAACTTAGGGAGCCAATAAATAAAGCCAATTGCAATTGCTTCCTGAAGGTAATTTAGTTCACTTTTCTGGTGTTTGTATTGAATTTTTTAAAAAAAGACTAAAAAAAATGAAATTACAGAAGATAGTCAAAGTCTGTAATTAATTAGAATAGACTTATAAAAATATACCAGATTATTATTCAGAATAAATTCATTTTTACCTGACCTAGAAAAAAAAAACAGGAAGGTAAGGATAAATATTTGCTTTAACTTGAACCTTTCATCACAAATGTCCTCCATTCTTGAAGTCTAGATAAGTGTTCTTTGTGTATTAGCAGCTTTTCACTGACACTTCATTTTTTTCTTTTTTTTTTTTAAATAGCTGACTGGAATTTTCATTGTGGATGGCTTGCAGATATCAACTTCTAGAATCGAAGATGTAATCCCCTTTGTGTTTCTTTGATTTACATGACCCTACAAGAATGCAATCATAAAGATTCTATGGTTGATTAAGACACTGTGGAGGACGAAACGACTTGAAGGACACCTTTACATTTGACCCCACTCTCAGGCTGTGCTTCTGACCATATGGTACTGTAACAGTGACTGTGATGAGGCTGTCATTTCCACGCTTGAAACAAAGATAAGAAGAACTTCCGGTTTCAACATAAAGGTCACATTAGTTATTTCCATTTAAGCCGCTTGCCTATGTGTTACTCCAAGGACAGGAAGTTGCTGACAGCAGCCTCATCTGAGCCTTTGATATTTCATTATAATTCTCAAGAGTTTTCCCAGAAGTTAAGGATGGGTTTCTGTTCTAGCAACAGAGTAAACACCACAGCGTGGAGTTATTGCTGGACAAGCTGTCAATAGTAAAAAGCTTTTCAAAAAAAAAGGAGACATTCTCTTAACACTATCATCGTTATGTAAGATGTAGAAGGGAACTAGACTCTGCAAATTTCTCAATACAGAGAACACAAACCACAGTGACAATAGTTCCAAAGGGTACTAGAATCTGCAGATTTCTCAACGTAGAGAACATGAAACCATAAGCACCATGATTCCCAGTGTTAAGAATGTTTCACCCATCTTAAACTGCACTTGTAGTCTAAAAAATATATATTATTACAGTAAGATAACACAGAGAGCATTTGTTACTTTCAATGGTAAATATGGCAAAAACTGTTGGCTACCAGTTTAACAATTTTTCCTTCCACAACTTTCTCCCTTGCTGGCACAGCCTGCCTATACCTCAGAAGCTAAAAGTGCCAGAAGGTTCTCTTTCTAGCCTCTGTTGCGGCAAGAGCATGAATTAATAATCCTATCTACTGGGGCCTCAGAGAGCTGAAGCCGGCCGGCAGGCCTTTGGAAAAGGCTTTCTTCACCAATAAAGAGATAGGTAGGACTTCCCAGGTGGTACACTGGATAAGAATCCATCTGCCGATGCAGGGGACCCAGGTTTGATCCCTGGTCCGGAAAGATTCCACAGCCGTGGGAAAACTATGCCCGTGCGCCCCAACTGTACTGAACCTGTGCTCTAGAGCCCGCGTGCTGCAACCGCTGAAGCCAGCGCGCTCGGGAGGCCTGCAGGCTGCAACTACGGAGCCCGTGGGCCAAAGCTACTCAAGCCTGCACGTCCAGAGCCCGTGCTCGGCAACAGGAGAAGCCACAGCAACGAAAAGCCCACCCACCATAGGAGAGTAGTCCCAGCCTGCCGCAACTGGAGAAAGCCTTCACAAAACAATGAAGATCCAGGGCAGCTTAAAAAAAGAGAGAGAGAGAGAGGTGTACAGGAGGAAACTGCTGCCCTAGGTAATACTTGGTTGCATCTGCATGTGACTCCTAGAACTACTGTAGCAATCTCACAGCCCTAAGGAAAGATATCACCACGTTGCTAAAAATAACA
The DNA here is from genome assembly GCA_006410635.1 of Cephalophus harveyi. NCBI lineage: Eukaryota > Metazoa > Chordata > Mammalia > Artiodactyla > Bovidae > Cephalophus > Cephalophus harveyi. The sequence goes on from SJYT01008006.1 coordinate 187,500, forward strand.
CCGAGAAATCACTGGGTAACTAAGCCCTGCACCAACCATGAATATCCCTGCATCCAGACTTCTGGTGCTCAGTTGCTCAGTCGTGTAGGACTCTCTGCAGCCCCACAGCCAGCCAGGCAGGCGCCTGTCCATGGAATTCTCCAGGCAAGAATACTGGAGCAGGTTGCCATTTCCTACTCCAGGGGATCTTCCCAACCTAGGGATCAAACCCGCACTTCTTAAGTCTCCCGCACTAGGAGCTGGATTCTTTATCACTAGCGCCACCTTCTTGTCCAGTAAGTTATTAGTTTACGGCTTTAGTTTAAGCCACCTTTATTTGGATAGTGTCACTTGCGGGCCAATACATCTGTTCACCGCATGCTCTCAAGATCAGGCATTTGTGTGTGTTAGTTGCTCAGTCGTGTCCTACTCTTTGCAACCCCATGGACGCCTCTGTCCATAGGATTCTCAAGGCAAGAATACTGGAGTGGTTTGCCATTTCCTTCTCCAGGGCATCTTCCCAACCCAGGGCTCAAACCTGGGTCTCCTACATTGCAGGCGGATTCTTCACCGTCTGAGCCACCAGGGAAGCAAATATCTGTTCACTGCAAGCTATCGAGATGGGGCATTTAGACCACTGCTACTTAGCTGACTCCAGTCATTACTGTTACTCGAAAACTGGGTAGGCCTCTTGGTGGGTGTCTAGCCAGTATGATAGGGATAGAATAGAATAGTTATACAGGTAGTTAATGGCAACCCACTCCAGTACTCTTGCCTGGCAAATCCCATGGACGGAGGAGCCTGGTGGGCTGCCATAACGACTGAGCGACTTCACTTTCACTTTTCACTCTCATGCATTGGAGAAGGAAATGGCAACCCACTCCAGTGTTCTTGCCTGGAGAATCCCAGGGACGGGGGAGCCTGGTGGGCTGCACAGAGTCGGACACGACTGAAGCGACTTAGCAGCAGCAGCATACAGGTAGTTGTAGAAGTCCCAGTAGGGGACTATAGATAGAGAAGGAAACCTCAAGAAAGCTACTGTAACGTTGTTCAATGAAGCAGGCTTGCTTAACCATAAAACTATAAACAAACCCACAAGATATGCCCCAGGCCATTAGATGGAAGAAAAACATCACCACCATTCTAGAGCCAGACACTTTCCTGCCAAATATGAAGGAGGATCTAGTGATGTATGCCTTACGTTTGATCTGTTGTCTACTTGAAGAAGGCGGTCTTTTCCCCTCTCACTTTTTTTCACTATAAAACGGGTAGCCCACTCAATCGTGAGGGCCGCGTTCCCCTGCCTGCCCACCTGCGTCTCTTATAAGCATCCTGTATGAACAGATGGACTTCTTGCCTATCACTTTGTCTCTCACTGAACTCCTACACTGAGACGCAAAGAAGCTGAGTCTCAGAAAGTCCAGACATAAGGTGAGTGATTCTAATTAAAAGACCGTGGGTTAGAGTCCCAGACTGGGTTTTGGCGGGGTTCCAGTCCTGGCCTCATGGGTTCAAGTCTCAAACTAGGTTTTGGCTGGGTTTGAGTCTCAGCGCATGGGTTCAAGCCCCAATCTGAGCTAAATGATTTCAAATAGGCACAACCAAGCCAAAGATCAGGAGATCTTTGTAATCTTTGTAATACATCCAGATCCTTCTGGATTACTTGCAGCAAGTAAGGAGGACACCTGGGAACTTTCCCAAAGTAGTCTTTTCCCAAACAGCAAAAGTGGGGAGGTTTTATTTTGTTCTAATTTATTTGTGTGAAAGTCACTCAGTCATGTTCAACTCTTTGCGACCCCAAGGACTATTCAGTCCATGGAATTCTCTAGGCCAGAATACTGGAGTGGGTAGCCTTTCCCTTCTCCAGGGGATCTTCCCAATCCAGGGATCAAATCCAAGTCTCCCACATTACAGGCGGATTCTTTACCAGCTGAGCCACAGGGGAATAAATAATGTATTTACTTGGCTGCACCAGGTCTTGGGTGAGGTATGCCAGCTGAGCCACAAGGGAAATAAATAATGTATTTATTTGGCTGCACCAGGTCTTGGGTGAGGTATGCTGACTCTTTAGTTGCATTGTGAGAACTCCTAGTTGTGGCATCTATCTCCATGACCAGGGATCAAACCCAGGGCCCCTGCATTGGCAGCAGGGATTCTTATCCACTGGACCACCAGGGAAGTCCAAAAAGTGGGGAAGTTTTAAGCTAAGGGTACATGCATATTCGTGAACAGGCCTGGGTAAAGGAGAATTGGGCATAAAATTGGGACAAGGAATTTCAGGGTGGTCCTGTGGTTAAAACCCCTTGTTGTCACTGCAAGGGTACAGGTTCAATCCCTGGTCGAGTGAACTAAGATCCCACAAGCTGAGCAGTGTGGCCAAAACAACAATAAATTGGAGCAAATTGGGGCAAAGATCAACAGAGTCCAACCTTGGGTTGATTAAGGTCAGGAGGCTCAGCATCATTCCATCCTCTACCTGGGTAGGGGCCTTAGTTCCTGCAGAACTCCAAGATAAATTATGTACATCTCGTGAGGAGGAATGAGGACTTTGCTTTATCACTGCACTACTGTTTGACTGTCTTTTCTCTGTCCCGTATTCCCTCACTTTCCTTAAGGTCATAATTACTGCCAGACTTCTTTCATGGGCAAGCATTGTAGCCAGACATAGATCACAAAATGGCTTCTCTTATGTCAAGAAAGTGGTTCCTGGTTCTTCTCCAGAGACTGCTTAACTTATCTGTTTACATTACCAGTGTCTCAGATACCTTACTCCCTACTGCTTCATTCATTTTTCTTTTTTGCCTTTTTAAAGGAGCAAACTCAGTATAATATACATATATTCATGGAGTCACAGAGTCGGACACAACTGAGCAACTAATGCTTTCACATGCTTCAAAATAAAGTCTATGCCTCCTCTATAACTCTTCATCACGGTCAATGGGAAGGTACTTTTTGCCTCCAGTATATTTTTCATTATGACTGCTTTTAATAGCATCAGAGACATGTTGCAATTTTTAGCTTACACTTTCTTACTACTGAAAACAACTTCATATTGAAATCTAAACTGATCTAAAATTTCTAGAAAGAAAATGCTAAAGATAGAATAAAGATTTGCGTTTACATGTCAACTACATAGATAAATAAGTGGAGCTGAATGGTGAGGCACCTTGAATAATAAATAATTGAATGTACTATCTTTTTTGCCTATAAAGAAAACAAACAAAAAAAATGTCAATTTAAAAAAAGAGACAGAGACACGATGAATTACATACATGTGAGCTCAAAATCCTGGCTTAGAGTTAATTTTTAAGAGACCTCTTAAAAATTGTTTCTTGCATGCTATGCTTAAAGGGATAAAGATACTACCATAATATTTCATGTTTACTCATAATAGGGAAAGAATCCTTAAGAAAGACTTGAGAAAACCTTTGCTGAATATTATTCAGTGACGCAGTACAAGGAAAACAGCCAAACTAGCCAAACAGATATAACTGACATTTGATTTATTAAGGGGAAAAAAAAAGGTTTTTAGAAAGAAAAAGACTATAAATTCTGAAAACTTCAGGTCCTTCTCTTTGATATACTTTCTGTTACTATTTTTCTACTTATTACACAAACACATTGGGGGAGAAAAAAAAATTACCCTTTTCTGAATATCAGTCAGAAGCATAAAAGCAAATATTAGAAAAAATTATTCTGAAAACTATGGCACAAAGACTTGAAAAACAATTTCAGATGCACCAAAATTACTGATCAGTTCAGTTCAGTTGCTCACTTGTGTGTGACTCTTTGTGACCCCATAGACTGCAGCACGCCAGGCTTCCCTGTCCATCACCAACTCTTAGAGATTACCGCTCAAACTCATGTCTACAGAGTCGGTGATGCCATCCAATCATCTCATCCTCTGTCATCCCCTTCTCCTCTCACCTTCAAGCTTTCCCAGCATCAGGGGCTTTTCCAGTGAGTCAGCTCTTCGCATCAGATGGCCAAAGTATTGGAGTTTCAGCTTCAGCAGCAGTCCTTTCAATGAATATTCAGGACTGATTTCCTTTAGGATTGACTAGTTGGATCTCCTTGTAGTCCAAGGGACTCTCAAGAGTCTTCTCCAACACCACAGTTCAAAAGCATCAATTCTTCAGCACTCAGCTTTCTTTATGGTCCAAATCTCACATCCATACATGACCACTGGAAAAACCATAGGTTTGACTAGACAGACCTTTGTTGGCCAAGTAATGTGTCTGCTTTTTAATATGCTGTCTAGGTTGGTCATAACTTTTCTTCCAAGGAGCAAGCATCTTTTAATTTCATGGCTGCAGTCATCATCTGCAGTGATTTTGAAGCCCCCCCAAAAATAAAGTCTCTCACTGTTTCCATTGTTTCCTCATCTATTTGCCATGAAGTGATGGGACCAGATGACATGATCTTAGTTTTCTGAATGTTGAATTTTAAGCCAAGTTTTTCACTCTCTTTCACTTTCATCAAGAGGCTCTTTACTTCTTTGCTTTCTGCCATAAGGGTGGTTATCATCTGCATATCTGAGGTTATTGATATTTCTCCCAGCAATCTTGATTCCAGCTTGTGCTTCATTCGGCCTGGCATTTCTCATGATGTACTCTGCATATAAGTTAAATAAGCAGGATGACAATATACAGCCTTGACGTATTCCCTTCCCAATTTGGAACCAGTCTGTTGTTCCCTGTCCAGTTCTAACTGTTGCTTCTTGACCTGCATACAGATTTCGCAGGAGGCAGGTCAGGTGGTCTGGTATTCCCATCTCTTTCAGAATTTTCCACAGTTTATTGTGATCTACACAAAGGCTTTGACATAGTCAGTAAACCAGAAGTAGATGTTATTTTAGAACTCTCTTGCTTTTCCATGATCCAGTGGATGTTGGCAATTTGATCTCTGGTTCCTCTGCCTTTTCTAAATTCAGTTTGAACATCTGGAAGTTCACAGTTCATGTACCATTGAAACCTGGCTTGGAGAATTTTGAGCATTACTTTACTAGCATGTGAGATGAGTGCAATTGTGTGGTAGTTTGAGCATTCTTTGGCATTGCCTTTCTTTGGGATTGGAATGAAAACTGACCTTTTTCTTTACTTCTTTGCTTTCTGCCATAAGGGTGGTTATCATCTGCATATCTGAGGTTATTGATATTTCTCCCAGCAATCTTGATTCCAGCTTGTGCTTCATTCGGCCTGGCATTTCTCATGATGTACTCTGCATATAAGTTAAATAAGCAGGATGACAATATACAGCCTTGACGTATTCCCTTCCCAATTTGGAACCAGTCTGTTGTTCCCTGTCCAGTTCTAACTGTTGCTTCTTGACCTGCATACAGATTTCGCAGGAGGCAGGTCAGGTGGTCTGGTATTCCCATCTCTTTCAGAATTTTCCACAGTTTATTGTGATCTACACAAAGGCTTTGACATAGTCAGTAAAGCAGAAGTAGATGTTATTTTAGAACTCTCTTGCTTTTCCATGATCCAGTGGATGTTGGCAATTTGATCTCTGGTTCCTCTGCCTTTTCTAAATTCAGTTTGAACATCTGGAAGTTCACAGTTCATGTACCATTGAAACCTGGCTTGGAGAATTTTGAGCATTACTTTACTAGCATGTGAGATGAGTGCAATCGTGCGGTAGTTTGAGCATTCTTTGGCATTGCCTTTCTTTGGGATTGGAATGAAAACAGACCTTTTCCAGTGCTATGGCCACTGCTGAGTTTTCCAAATTTGTTGGCATATCGAGTGCAACATTTTTGCAGCATCATCCTCAGGATTTGAAATAGCTCAACTGGAATTCCAAGACCTCCATTAGCTTTGTTCGTAGTGATGCTTCCTAAGGCCAACTTGACCTTGCATTCCAGGAAGTCTGGCTCTAGGCCAGTGATCACACTGTCGTGGTTATCTGGGTCATGAAGATCATTTTTGTATAATTCTTTTGTGTATTCTTGCCACCTCTTCTTAATATCTTCTGCTTCTGTTAGGTCCATTCCATTTCTGTCCTTTATTGTGCCCATCTTTGCATGAAATGTCCCCTTGGTATCTCTAATTTTCTTAATCGCTAGTCTTTCCCATTCTATTTTCTTCCTCTATTTCTTTGCAATGATCACTGAGGAAGACTTTCTTATCTCTCCTTGGTATTCTGTGGATCTCTGCATTCAGATGGGCATATCTTTCCTTTTCGCCTATGCTTTTGCATCTTTTCTTTCTTCAGCTATTTTGTAAGGCCTCCTCAGACAACCATTTTGCCTTTTGCATTTCTTTTTTTTATTGTATTGGTTTTGCCATACATCAACATGAATCCACCACGGGTGTACACGTGTTCCCCATCCTGAACCTTCCTCCCACTTCCCTCCCCTGCATTTCTTTTTCTTGTGGATGGTCTTGATCACTGCCTCCTGTACAATGTCACAAACCTCCGTCCATAGTTCTTCAGGCACTGTCTATCAGATCTAATCCCTTGAATCTATTTCTCATTTCCACTGTATAATCATAAGGGATTTGATTTAGGTCATACCTGAATGGTCTAGTGGTTTTCCCTACTTTCTTCAATTTCAGTCTGAATTTTGCAATAAGGAGTTTATGATCTGAGCCACAGTCAGCTCCCAGCCTTGCTTTTGCTGACTGTATAAAGCTTCTCCATCTTTGGCTGCAAAGAATATAATCAATCTGATTTCGACCTATCTTCAGACCTATGCTAATGATCTTTCCTTTATGGGGTATACTCTTCTCTCTGCTACACTCATCTGGGTGAATAATGAGGTACTGACAAGCACTTGTGAACTAAACCCTATAAAACTTGGTAACATGGGGACCTAATTAAAAAAAAAAAGATTTTTAGCTCCTTGTTTTAAAAGCCCTTGTTAAAAAAATTAAATTTGATTTTTTATGTCAGCTGGTTTTATTATATCATTTGTAATATCCAAATTGGACCATGATTTTTGTCAAATAAACAACTCTGTAAGTAAAATTATGATGACTACTAATTCTTTCTCAGTTCAAATCCACTACTCATACTTAAGACACTGAAGAAGACCTGAGATGAAGAGTCTGGAAACCGTTATTCTATGTAACAGGTTATTCACTGCAGCACCGCTGTAACTTCAAGAAACTGCAAAGAACCTGCATGACCATCAGTGAGAGACTAGTTAAAAATAATTATGGCACATTCATACAATGAAATACTAGACAACATAAAAAAAATGTAAGGGGCCATCAGGCAATAAAGTAAAACACATCCAGATTGGAAAGGAAGAAATAAACCTATCTGTAGCTGTCGATGACATGATCTTGTACACAGAAAATCCTAATGAATTCACTAAAATAATTATCAGAACTAATAAATGAGTTCAGTCAATAAATGAGACCTATATTGATAAAAGATCAATATAGGGACTTTCCTAGTGGTCCAGTGCCTAAGACTCAGCACTCCCAATGCTAGGGACCCAGGTTGGATTCCTGGAGAGGAATTAGACCTCACATGCTGAAACTAAAGACCCTGCATGCTGTAACGAAGATCTAGGGCAGCCAAATAAATATATAAATGAGTATTTTTTTAAAGGTCAATATGTAATATTCAACTATATTTCTGTATACTTGCAATGAATAATGTGAAAATGGAGTTAAGAAAACAATTCCAGTTATAATAGCATCAAGAAGAGTAAAATATTTACTAATAAATTTAAGAAAAGAAGCACAAAACTTAGATATTCTGAAAAGACAAAACATGAATGAGAGAAACTTCAAAACACTCAAATAAATTAAAAGACATATTCATGTTCTGGTTAAAACGGCACCACTCTCCAAGTTGATCCACAGATTCAACATTAAGTCAGTCAAAATTCTAGCTGGCTTCTTTGCAGAAATAGACCACCTGATCCTAAAATTCATATGAAAATTCAAGACACTAAGAAGAACCAAACAATCTTGAAAAAGAACAAAGTTGGAACAAACTCACACTTCCTGATTTCAAAACTTACTACAAAGCTGCAGTAACCAAGACCATGTGGTACCAGCATAAGGACAGACATATGGGTGAGCGGAAAAGAAATAAAGAATGAAGAAATAAATCCCGACGTTTAGGTCAGTTGATTTCAATAGAATTCAAAGACAATTCAATGGAGAAAAAAATAGTCTTTTGTTGAACAAATAGTGCTGGGACAATTTGTTATCCACACGCAAAAGAATGAAACTGGATACCTTCCTCACTTTTTGTACAAAAATCAACTCAAAATGTAGAAACTAAAAGTATAAAACTTTTAGAACACGGGTGCAAATCTTCCTGACTTCCGGTTAGACAATCATTTGTTAGACATGCCACAGAAGAAAACATCTGTAAGCTGGACTTCATCAAACTTAAACCCTTCAAAGGACAGCATCAACAAAGTGAAAAGACAAGCCCCAGAAGGGAAGTAAACACGTTCAGATCATACATGTGATAAAGGATTTGCATCTAAAATATGTAAGAGCTCTCAAAAGAAAACAAAACAGAAATAAATAACTCTTACAAAGGGGCTTCCTTGGGGGCTCAATGGTAAAGAATACACCTGTCAGCGCAAGAGATACGGGTTCTGTATCCAGGAAGATCCCACATGCCGCACAGCAACTAAGTCCACGCGCCACAACTAACGATCCAGAACTCAGGGCACCGGAACTACTGAGCCAGGCCTCTACAGCCCTCGAGTGGCACCTACGGAGCTCATGCGCCACAATTACTGAAGCCCAGGCACCCTACAGCCGTGCTCTGCCCCAGGAGAGGCCCCTGTAACAAGCCCGCACACCACACCCCCAGAGTGGCCCCCCACTCGCCGCCATCAGAGAAAAGCCTGTGCAACAACCAAGACCCAGCACAGCCAAAAGTAAATTTTAAAAAACCCAAAACTCTTACAAGTCAACAATAAAAAGACAATCCAATTGAAAAGCGGAAAAAGGATGTGACTATACATCTCTCTTCAAAAATACACACAAATTGCCAGAACTGCCATATGACCCAACAATCCCACTGCTGGGCATACACCCCAAGGAAACCAGACCGAAATAGACATATGTACCGCAATGTCCCCTACAGCGCTATTTACAATAGCTAGGACATGAAAGCAACCTAGACGTCCATTGATAGATGAATGGATAAGGAAGCAATGGAATATTACTCAGCTATAAAAAGAAACACGTCTGAGTCAGTTCTAATGAAGTGGATGAACCTGCAGCCTATTATACACAGTGAAGTAAGTCAGAAAAAGAAAGACAAATACTGTATATTAATGCATATTTATGGAATTTAGAAAGACAGTACCGACCATCTTACCTGCAGAGTAGCAAAGGAGACACAGATGTAAAGAACAGACTTTTGGACTCAGTGGGAGAAGGCGAGGGTGGGACGATTTGAAAGAATAGCATTGAAACATGTACAATACCATATGTAAAACAGACGACCAGTGCAAGTTCTATGCATGAAGCAGGGCACCCAAAGCCAGTGCTCTGGGACAACCCAGAGGGATGGGGTGGGGAGGAAGGTGGGGGTTCATGATGGTGGGGAAACACACGTATACCAATGGCAAATACATGTTGATGTATGGCAAAAACCATCACAATACTGCAATTATCCTCCAATTAAAATTAATATATAAAATACATATATATATAAGCTGTCAATAAGTACATAAAAAGATGCTCAACATCATTAGGCATCAAGGAAATACAAATCAAAATCAAAATGAGTTATACCTTTAAACCAGATAATAACAGGTGTTTGGGAGAATAAAAAGAAGTTGGAATCCTCCACTGGTAGAAATTAAAATGGTCCAGCTGCTGTGAAGAACAGCTGGGCAGCTTCCCAAAAGGTTAAACAGAGAGTTACCATATAATTCAGCAATTCCACTCTAGCAGGTGTGTACCCAACAGAATTGAAAGTATCTGTCCAAAGAAAAGCATCTACAAGAACATTTATAGTAGTGTTACGAGAGCCAAAAAGTGGAAATAACCAAACATCAGTCAAAGATTAATAGATTAAAAAAAGAGGGCCATAGAACTTTTCTGATGGTCCAGTGGCTAAGACTGTACTCCAAGGCAGGGGACCAGGGTTCGATCCTTGGTCAGGGAACTAGATCCTACATGCCGTAACTAAAGATCCCGTATGCCAAAACTGAAGGATTCCACATGGTGCAACAAAAATCAAAGGTCCCATGTGCCACAACCGAGACCTGGCATAGCCAAATAAATTTTTTAAGAATATATATATATACACACACATATATATACACATATATATACGAAAATGGAAACAGTGGCTGACTTTACTTTGTTGGGCTCCAAAATCACTGCAGATGGTGACTGCAGCCATGAAATTAAAAGAGGCTTATTCCTTGGAAGAAAAGTTACGACCAACCTAGACAGCATATTAAAAAGCAGACACATTATTTTGCCAACAAAGGTCTGTCTAGTCAAGGCTATGGTTTTTCCAGCAGTCATATATGGATGTGAGAGTTGGACTATAAAGAAAGCTGAGTGCTGAAGAATTGATGCTTTTGAACTGTGGTGTTGGAGAAGACTCTTGAGAGTCCCTTGGACTGCAAGGAGATCAAACCAGTCCATCCTAAAGGAAATCAGTCCTGAATATCCGTTGGAAGGACTGCTGCTGAAGCTGAAACTCCAATACTTTGGCCACCTGATGGGAAGAGCTGATTCATTTGAAAAGACCCTGATGCTGGGAAAGATTGAAGGTGGGAGGAGAAGGGGATGACAGAGAATAAGATGGCTGGATGGCATCACTGACTCAATGGACATGAGTTTGAGAAAACTCCGGGAGTTGGTGATGGACAGGGAAGCCTGGGGTGCTGCAGTCCATGGGGTCACAAGAAGTCAGACACAACTGAGCAACTGAACTGAACTGAATATATATGAAAGAGGGCTATAACCATACAATGAATACTATTCGACCATTAAAAAAATGAAATATTGATACACGCTACAATAGGTATGAATCTTTAAAACATACATGAAGTGAAAGAAGCCAGTCACAAAGGACCACATATTGACTGCATGATTCCATTTAAACAAAATGTCCAGAATAGACAAATCTAAGACAGAAAGTATATATTACCTTTTCTAACTAAATTATTTTTAAAAACAACCATGTTGTTCCTGTATTTATATGCTATGTCTTTCTAAATCCTAAAATAATTCTTCTAAAATAATTTTTAAAGCACTTGAAAGCACAAAAGCATGCTATGAATCAAAGAGAAAAGGCCTGGAATTTTGAAACAGCTAAGGAAAATGCATAAACCTTAAAGGCAGAAAACAAATTGCCTTATTGAATGCTATCAAATAACCAAAATTCCTTTCAAGTTAAATTCGAGTCTTCCTTTGAACTCAAAATCATTATCAATAATTAAGCCTTAATTTGCAAAATATCTGTATATTTTATAAAAGCATTTGAGAAAACTCCGGGAGTTGGTGACGGACAGGGAAGCCTGGGGTGCTGCAGTCCATGGGGTCACAAGAAGTCAGACACAACTGAGCAACTGAACTGAACTGAATATATATGAAAGAGGGCTATAACCATACAATGAATACTATTCGACCATTAAAAAAATGAAATATTGATACACGCTACAATAGGTATGAATCTTTAAAACATACATGAAGTGAAAGAAGCCAGTCACAAAGGACCACATATTGACTGCATGATTCCATTTAAACAAAATGTCCAGAATAGACAAATCTAAGACAGAAAGTATATATTACCTTTTCTAACTAAATTATTTTTAAAAACAACCATGTTGTTCCTGTATTTATATGCTATGTCTTTCTAAATCCTAAAATAATTCTTCTAAAATAATTTTTAAAGCACTTGAAAGCACAAAAGCATGCTATGAATCAAAGAGAAAAGGCCTGGAATTTTGAAACAGCTAAGGAAAATGCATAAACCTTAAAGGCAGAAAACAAATTGCCTTATTGAATGCTATCAAATAACCAAAATTCCTTTCAAGTTAAATTCGAGTCTTCCTTTGAACTCAAAATCATTATCAATAATTAAGCCTTAATTTGCAAAATATCTGTATATTTTATAAAAGCAATCATCGGTGTAAAGCTGAAACTTACTAGATTTACATCACAGTAAATAATTTTAAACTAAATACAACACATAATTAAAATATTTCTTGGAATACTAGAAATGGCATAACTTGGAGTCAGATATACAGTTTGAATTTTAGTCTGCTATTTATCATCTAGATGATTAACTATTTACTTGATCTCTGCAAGCCTCAGTTCAGCCTCCTGTTAAAATCAAGAATTATAATACCTACTTCAGTATGAAAAGAAGCATTCCAACTGCTTACTAAATGGGAAGGTGAGGAGAGGAGTAGTGTTTGATTTCACTCCTTTAAAAAAAATCTATCTTTACCGTTTGAATTTTTTTACAACTTGTACATAATTTAAAAACATAACAAAGATTCTAAAAATTTAAAAATCTACTTTAGGAGGTTCTTTTAGAGATATTTCATAAGACATCGACACATAGCACACTCAATTAAATTTCCTCACTCCTTCCATTGCCTCTCTATTAATAACTTCTTGAATTCAGGTGAACAAAAGTTGGAAGAAGAAAAGTTAAACATCTGTTTTTCTGAAGGCTGTCGTTATCAAGAAGGATATAAAGAAGTGCAATAAAACTAAGCTTTTAAAGCACTTTCTTCAAACCATACCTAAGAATTTAATCTGAATTTCCATGTTTACTGATTCTAATCATTTTATTCTGATACTTTTTAAGGTTTTTGGTTGTTGTTGTTTTTGCAATATAAAATAACACTGTCGAGTGAAAAGGAAACTTGATACCTTAATCCTTTGACCAACAAGACAAATTCAGGATTCAGTCCAGAGAACAGTTACCACTGAAAACACAATACAAATATAAGTGACTTTTAATTATCTAGCAAATAAGATAAAACATAAGCTCCACCTTTTTTTTGACAGTACACTGAATAGGTGAAAGTAATTTAATTGATCTAGGTTGTCACCTTATACTTCACAGAAAATTGTAAGAATTAAAACATTCTCTCCCATATGCTAATTAACAGATGAATAAAGTGAATGTCAGGAGGCAAAGTCGTTTTGCAGGTCAAAAAGGTACTCTTTTAAAATCACCACCCTACACTGGAACCACTTAAGTTGGTAATGTGGCCTTTGATAGCTTGTCTTAAAAACTGAGTCATCAGACTTTTACAAGCATCTAACTGTACCCACAGAGGTGTATTAACTAGCATTTCTCATCAAGTTTGTATAAGTACATAATTAAACCCTCATGTCTTTTAACCTTTACAAATTCTATTCTGGACTATTAGTACATTTATTACTGTGAAAGAATATCCTGGAGTATTATTGCAGTTCTATAGTGTTGTTTTTTAACTATTTCGAGAACATATCTCTGAAATGCGGAAGCAGTAAATTTCAGAAAGGTACAACAACAACGATTCACATAACTATCTCAACATCACGCAGTGGTTGAATGGGACAAAATTTAAAACTGAAAGCAGTGAAAGCAATAGAGACAAGGCAGTCCCCAGCTCCGAGCCTTCTCCTTTCCATTTCTTGCAAGACACTTCAAAACTCCAGCTCCAAAGACCAAAGTTCGTCTCAGCCCCAGCGGACAAAGACAAGCTCTTGGCCCGACCTCCAAGCGGGGCTCTCCCTGCACCCGCAGACAGCGCAGGGGTGACGGGGTGGCCGCCCCGGCCGAGGGCGCGCGGCGGAGAGGAGGCACCCCCGCGACCCACCCACCCCGGGCCCCGCCAGGCCGCCCGCGGGCTTGCGGCCGCACTCCGAGCGCCCCCACGAGGCGGGCAGGCCTCCTCCACCGAGGCCCCCTCCCCGGTCCACCCCGCGCCCGGGAGAGGCCCGGGCCGCGCACCGACCTGCGGCTGCCGCTCTCCCCCGCAGCTCCCGGCGCGCGCCGGAGCCCTCGCCCCACCCCCCGCCCGCGCGCATGCGCGCC
>SJYT01008006.1:202486-246014 GCA_006410635.1 Cephalophus harveyi
TCGGCCGCGCTGCGGGGCCGGGCCCGCGGGCGGGCTGCCGCGGGCGCCGCCGCCCCGCCGCCAGGGCTCGCGCCCCCCGCGCGGCGACGCTACAGCGAGGCGGCGGCCGACCGCGAGGACGACCCCAACTTCTTCAAGATGGTGGAGGGCTTCTTTGACCGCGGGGCCAGCATCGTGGAGGACAAGCTGGTGGAGGACCTCAAGACCCGGGAGACCGAGGAGCAGAAGCGGAACCGGGTGCGCGGCATCCTGCGGATCATCAAGCCCTGCAACCACGTGCTGAGCCTGTCCTTCCCCATCCGGCGCGACGACGGCTCCTGGGAGGTCATCGAGGGCTACCGGGCCCAGCACAGCCAGCACCGCACGCCCTGCAAGGGAGGTGAGCCCCTCGGGCCCTGCCCCGCCCCGCCTGGCCTCCGGCCTCGGGGGTTCACGGCTCAGCCCAGCCCGGGCTGGGACCGTCGCCCTCCCACGCTGTCCCCGTTCCCCCAAGTCCCGGCCTCGGCCGTGTCAGGCTCCGATGGATAGTGAATTTTCTGCTCCATCACCACCCCGTAGTTGGTCCTCCCCCCGCGAGCTTGTTGATGCTCTATGCAGAAGACACTACATTGCTCTTTTGATCCTAGGCTCTGTGACAAACAGTGTGGGTCTTGACGAAGAGCGCTTGTAGAAAAGAAAATGACAGCCCCATCTGTCTGCCTCTGCAAGACTGTGTGATCTTCCATGACTCAAGCGAATGCAAAGCATGAAATAATTGTTCTCGGATTTTTTCACTCTTTCACAGTAGGGACAGATGATACAGGAACATATCAAATGAATCGAAATCTACAGTTTTACGAACTAACTGAATTTGTTAATTATAGTCGATCTTTTAAATTATTTTCCTACTGTGGCAGCTTTGCACACACACATAAAATGGTAATACATGAACCGTGTAACATCAAACACCGAGGGTAGATCTAAAGGGTGTAGACTGCAAGACAGCCTGCCAACCAATGGAATGAAGTAGCTGTGGGAGTGTGTACTGGTCCAGGCTAGCACCACACTTGAGTTTGAGGGGGAAAAGTACTTGAAGAAAGGGGTTGAATCGGCTAGAATTTGATAGTCACCAGGTTTGTAGTCGTTTTTGAATGTCTGTAGATTTGGCTTCTGCAGTCAGATTGCTTTTTTTTGAGCAAAAAAAAAAAAAGCTCCCCTCCCTTTTTTATTCCTTAAAATCGCACAGTGCACTTTTAATCGTGGTTAACAGTGGCAAAACCACTTTTTTCTACTAAAAAATTGTGTAGAATAAAGACAAAGGGGAGGTAGAATCCAGCTGGGGATTGCCTAAGAAGCACAGAGGATGTTGGGCTGGACCCCTTTGTCTCAGTAAATCAGGTCCAGTGTTCTGTTATACTGGCTGACTTCTAAGGATGATTTTTAGAAATCTCTCTAGGAGGACAGTTTGCGCTCTGCTGGCATTCTTAGCCCAGGAACAAAGGTTGCTTCGGGCTGCTTAATGATTTACTTTTACTTCTTGCTAAATTTGCATTGACCCCACCCACTTCTAGAACTTAACCTTTAGAGCTTAATTATCCTCTGGTTCTCAATTTCCTCTTTTAAAACCAACTTTTGAACTTCTTTCATCTCTGATTTCCCATTGCAGCCCCAATACTATATAAAACACAGTCTGTCCATCTACATCGCCTGCCTTCTTGCTCTCCACTCTCTTATTCTCAAAACCAGCAATTCACATTCCGGCTCCCTAGAGAAACAAAGATGTTAGAAGAGGCCAAGTTAGCAAATAGCAAATTGTAGTTGCTTCTGAAGAGTGGACATCACGTTTCTGTGCCTTGTTGACGTTATTTTCCAGTTGCTTAAGAGCTACGCAGCTAAGCCAGTATATTTGCTTTCCTGCAGGATCTGAGTTCACTTCTTTGAAGTTCTTTATGTTCTGTTCCTTTGTGACTTGTCATCTCTGTGATGAGTTACAGCTCCACAAACTCACGACAGCAACTGAAGTTTGCCCTAGTTTGTTAGTCCTCTTCATCTTGCCATAGTTTTTAATACCAAAACATTAATAAATTGCATCAGCTATAGAAAGCACTGTTACTGTAGCGCTTGTTCCTACTAGGTTCTAGTAACTAGAATGTTAAGATACAATTCTGTTCTTTTTATCCTGTTTACAGGGTTTGCTACTGAAAGCACTGCTGAATCCCAGCATATAAACAGAAACTGAATTGCACCTAATAAGTAGTAGCAAACATTGCAAGATAATACAAAAGAAAATCAGCGTGTATAAACTGATGAGTCTATTACTTAAGGAATACAGAGGGAGCCGGATGGAAAGGATTATGTAGCTATGACGGCTCGTCAACATATTTTAGATTGCTTAAGATAATGAACAGGATACTAAACAGATGATCTACAAAACAGAGGTACTGTAGACATCCATACTTTGCTTTCATGACACTCTGGAATCTTCCTACCCATTTATCATCCCCATCTTAATTGCAGAGAATGTATATTCCAAGAAGGACTTATTTTCACTGGGTTTTTCTTTCTCTCTTCTAATTAACTACAAGGAAGTTATTAACTATTTTTAGAAATACAACATGTTTTAGGTGATTGAGACTTTTTAAATGCTTTGGATTAGCCATGTGAATTTACCCTCCTAAGCAGGCTTCTCTCCCCATCTTCACCCAGCTGCCTTCTCAACCAGCTTGTTTGAGTTGGGGAGGACCCTTGTCTGCTCTTCATCATTGTTCTCTCCAATCCTCAGCTTTCTAATCTTTCTTCACGAGCAACCTTACACCTGAGTTTTCCAACAGAAAATTCTTAAGGTTGAAACAAAACAACAATCTAATTTATAATCTCTGTAAGGGAAACAGGTTGTTCTGAAGAACTGCGGGTGCCTAATGTGTACTTCATACCAAGTAAATATTTGATAATAGATATGGTTTATGCTTCTCTTTTCCCACATACCATATTTAAAGGAAGCCAGTCGGTTTGCATCTGTTAAGGATTTGCAAAAGAGTGTGCTTCATGCTCTGACGGAAAGTTTCAAGAGAGGCCTTAGATATTTTCAGCGAAGATTAACCTTGTGAAATTTGCTTTGAGAAGACTCTTTCAAACGTGCTGAAAACATTATCAGTGATTATTCCTACTAACTTTCTCAGAATAAACCCTCTGTGTTTTATTGGCTATGGTTCTACCTGAGATTAATGTACCTTTTTAGAAGAAAAATTATTTAACTCATTGGAGAGAAGTAGAGAGATTGATGATAGCAGTTCATTGATGAAAGAGTCAGTTTACTTTCTCTTCTCTCCAGTCCTCCCATCGCCCCCCTTTTAGTCCTCAGACTAAAAATGTTGAGTCCAAATTCCTGTGACTGACTTTTCCTTTCAGAACTTTCTAAAATTATCATTTAAATAAAGCTGATGTAATTCTGATACATTGTCTTATTTAGCTGCAAATGTCAGCACCCCCAAAAAATGTATATTAACCCATTGACTTATCTTTTAAGAACCAAAATGCAAAAAAGAAACAGTAGGAGGTAGATGGTCTTTGTTGTTGTCTTTGGGCAGATGAATGTAGGAGGTGGGGCAGGGAAGCCCGATAAGGGTTGGAGTTAATACAGTGTTGAAGCCCCCCTTCAGCCTTTGGGATCTGATTTTGTGGTAAATAGTAGTACTTTGGGGAAAACTGTAGAAAGTACTGATACTGTTTCAAAATGAGACTTCCTCTGCTTTCACTGAAAAAAAATGTTTCAGATTTATTTCTCTTATGCTGAATTGACAACGGTCAAAACATAGGTGAGTGTGAATAAATTCACACTGTGTATGTTTAGAATGAGTCTGTATCTATACATTTAGCTCAGTCTGAAAGGCCATTTCGAGCACAGGTAGCTTATATGTCCTCTAGCCCTGTGGTAGTAGCCCGGTTTTTCTTTTTAATATTGTTTAGTTAAATATGAATTGGCGTTGCTGTGATAAAAGTCTTTTCATTTCATGGAGCCAGATGCTTTCCCCAGAAATACTAGGGAACGAGAAGCCACGGTAAAGGAGGAGACCCCTGCAGGAGACCCAGCTGTCCTGCCAGCTTCCTGTCGCATGGGGTGAATTCCTCTAGCTCGCTTGCTTTGGCAGGAAGAACCCTACATGCAGAAAGACAAGCACTTCCTGCTTACTCATTATGCAAAGGACACGTTGCAGGAACTGGGGCCTCAAAAATTTGAGGACAAACATCAGTAGTATGTATCAAACTCCAGTAACACTGACATTTAAATTGCTAAGTGTAGAGAATTGCTTAGACTTTATAACTTACATAGTGGGAAGAAATTGGCTTTAGCGCTGTTAGTGATAATTTAGATTGCTTAATAAAATTATTTCATATCCAGTTATGTTAAAGATAACTGAGGAATAAAGCCTAAAATATCAACTTCTGGATGTTGAAAATTCCTAGGCTTTATAGTCTCTGACATGAGACTTTTTTTTTCTGATTATTTTGCATAATAATTAGATTGTTATAAATAATGAAGGGAAAAACCCTTAATAGCACTTTAATGAAGCATGTTAATTCATAAATGGGCCCATAACTGCTCCACCCCACAAATCTCTGTTAAAATACAAATGTTCTAATAATTTGTGAACATTTGTGAATAATTGTGAATAATTTTTGTGAATATTTGTGAAAGTTATAAAATGAAGCAGCTCTATTCCCAGTCCTTTCCTACAAGGTAACTGTGAACAGTCTTAAGACCGACCACAACTGTTATCTAAAACTGACCTAGCTATCCACATGAATCAATGTTTTCGCCTTTCCAGAGGCAGAAATTAATGCAGATTGAAGTACACACTATCAAAACTGAAGTGTTAATGTATGAAATACTACTAATAAAGGCAGGAAAATTTTTCTGAAGGGCAAGAAGACAGTCTGGGAGAGGGCTGCTCAGAATATTTCTGATTACCTTTCAAAAGGCAGCTGTACCTGGGAGAGTCTGCCTTCGCAAAGGTCAACTGGCAAAACAAGGGACTAGAGAACATTGGTTGAGTCTTAGACCGTTCATTTTGCTAAGAGTGTTTCATACATCACTGCTTGGATTCCTCAGAACAACCTCATGAATGCACTGTTGACCCAGATTTTCTGATGCAGATACTAAGGTTAAAGAGTGAGGTCTTCTTTGGGGGGGTGTTACACAGCAGTAAGTAGTAGGGTTCAGTTCAGGTTCTAGCCATATCATTCCGGCACCCACCTCCTTAGTCTTTACTGTCTGGGTTTATTCATGTAAAAAGTTAAAAATTGAATCATGTAAGAGTTAATCAAAATTTATTACCAGTCAGTGCGTTGATTTTTACAATGGCTTTCTTCTGGGTGTCTCTTCTATAAACTAAGCAAACTTGATCGTGAATCGCTATTACGTCTCTTGACTGTTCCTGGCGAAAGTCTCTCAGACCCTCTGCTTTTTCTGAATTGCTTCTTGGCTAGTTGAAAACGTGAAAGATGACACAAATGAAAATCATAAAGACTGACTTTCCTTTCCTAAAAAGCGTTAGCCGTTCAGTCGTATCTGACTGCAACCCCGTGGACAGTAGTCCACCAGGCTCCTCTGTGCATGGAATTCTCCAGGCAAGAATTCTGGAGTGGTTAGCCATTCCCTTCTCCAGGGGATCTTCCCAACCCAGGGATGGAACTCTGGTCCCCTGCACTGCAGGCGGATTCTAGTGACACAGTTGAAAGCACTCTGAATAATATGTTGCTGCAGTAGGAGTTCAAGGAAGATGCCAGAGAAAAACTGTCTAGACTAGGTAAAGCTGGATAGGATTTAGATTGGGAAGAGGTCATTTCAGAAAAGAGATATCAAAGAGGAGGTGACGATAGCTCTAGCAGGAAGCAGGACTGTGTGTGTTGGGACCTCGAGGACAGACTGTGTTTGTCAATAGTGAAAAGTAAGGTTTTATAGCATAAATATTCATTTGATTACTAATACAGAGCTTTTAAAACCCGTGTAATTTCCTGAGTGATAGGGGTTCTGAGCGTACCCATTGTTTCAATATTTGGCCTTCGACTCTAGTTGCTAACACAGAGCCCCTGAAATCCTTGTAATTTCCAGTGTTATGGGGGATAGCAGGAGCATCCTATACAGAGTTCCTAAAGCCCTTAGAATTTCCTGGGTGAATAAGACCACCTTTTGTTCTGATGAACCAATTCTTGGCTCCTCGATAGCTTCAGGATTCCCCTACAGGTAGGGTGCATGGAATGGAGAGTCAAAGATAATGCGGTTTTCTCCTCTGAGGCACTGATAGAAAAACTGGTATTAGGGAAAGAAGTGTTACAAAGAAAGAGGATTGGACTTAGAAAATAAAGGAAATCTGGTGTAAAATGGCCCCTAGGGAAAAACACAGGCATGTATTTTTCTCACCTTTATCCTTGCAAAGTATAGTCCCTCTGGCACCTATCCCTACCTTACCTACTGTATGTTCACAAGCCTTACTAGCATCATTCTCAAGACCTATTTGGTATGAAGGTGTGACTAAGTTTAGTATTATTATCAGAGTAAGGAATCAATAAAACAAAAATTAACAGAATCTTCCCTCCCCCCACTTAATGCATATTCTTTCCTCCATCTGTTGGGCAGTAAGTTAAATACTCAAGCACAAAACAGAGCTATATGTTCTATAGATATGTATGTACATAAATGCAGGGAAATGACTTGGAAGGATACATATACATTTACGTTGCTAAGAATATTCACCCCTAAAGAATGAGGTCATAAGTGGTAATCAGGAGACACCTGCTTTTCCGTATTTGAATTTTGATGAAAACAGGCATATATGTTATGTAGTTTTGAAATTTTAATGGAAAGAAATACATTTTCCATTCCATTTTTTCAGCATCTGCTAAACATTGACTTCCAGAAGGCTTACCTTTATCTCTCCAAAGTGCTTAAAATAAAAATTTTGATAATAGGTTAAAACCATGAAGCGTTCCCTGCCTTCTTACACGGATACTTTCAAAAGCAGTCCTTAGCTCCTGAACTAAATACTCCTTCCTGGGGCTGAAGGAATTTTTGTGAGTATTTTATATGGCCATTACTTGCTGGTGGGTAGGTACTGGTTTCTCACTGCTTCTTTGCCTTCTCTCCTCATTTTAAATTATGTTCTTTTCATTGCAAATTAGGGGATTATATTGTTGAGAAAATAGGTTCTAATGAGTAAATGGCAAGTGTGGTGGTGTATGAACTTTAGTAAGAGTTGTAAGTCCTCTTTGCCTTTATGGATTTCTATGCTTGTGGCAGAACCCTTGGTTATTGAGTATAGTTTCTGAAAAGACAAAATACAGATGGGAATCAAATTTCTAATCCATAAATCAAACCCTATTAAAAGATCCAGGTTCAAGTGATGTTTAAAACCATTTGAATTTACATGAATGTGTTTAATTAATGATTCATCATAAAAAAACAAAGCTTCCTTAGTCGCTAAGAGCTTTCTGTGTGTTTTGATTTTGAGTCAGCTAGGAAAAGGAAGAAAAATTCAAGCTAGTCAGTAGTGGTTTCCACCGCATCTTTTTCAGCGTAATCAGCTGGTGTGTTTTCTTTATCACCATAGCAACGTAGCCAGTTTTTGCTTTCGATTTTTTTCCTTCTAGAAAAACTTACTGTACACCAATCTTAGGCTCTTGAAGGTAGTAAGGAAAATCTTTGGGAATTAAGTTAAAAAGCTGAGAAACATTTCGTGCTGTGTATGGTTTTCAGATGTCTGCATTTCACTGATGTTCTTTTCAAACATCTGGATACTAGTTAGCTCAAAATAAGTATATATTAGGTTAACTTCTCTGGAGAATCAAAGGAGTGATTACAAAGTTCTATTACCAACCCTTCCTCCAATGTTACTAAGTTTGATTAATAACAAACATTGTCAGGGGTGGTGTTTCTTTAGTTTACTCTGGTGAATTGAAAGCACAGATTACTGTCAGCCATGGTCCTTGACTTTAGACCCTGTTTCTTTTTCTTTTTTAATTTTCATTTTATATTGCAGTATAGTTGATTTGCAATGTTAGTTTCAGGTGTACAACATAGTGATTGAGTTATATATATGTTTATTTCTATTTTTCAGATTCTTTCCCATAGAAGTTACTACAGAGTACTGAGTAGAATTCCTATACAGTAGACCTACCTATACAGTAGGTCCTTGTTGATCTATTTTATATAGTGTGTGTATGTTAATCCCAACCTTCTAATTTATTCCTTTCCCCACACCCCATTTCTTAGGACATTAGACCTGTGGTCCACACCTCTGTGATCACCCAGTTCCCTTTCTAGTGTACCCAGCTGTGGACTTAGGCTTTCCATTGGAAGCATCTACCTCCATTATTACATCTGTTGTTCAAAGACCCAATTGATCTCTTCGAAAACACTAGTAATGCTAATGTCAACAGAGACTCTGAGACTTTAGGATACCCAAAAACTCTAACATACTTTTCTCCATTTCTCTAATAAGATTTGTTCCTTTTAGTTTCTGTCCTTGTACCCCATCCAATCTCTGTTGGTCTTGCTTACCTTTAGCCTTCTCTGCCACAGAAAAGAGGGAAAGAAAGCCTTGGTTCTATAAAAAATGAGAATATTCATACTGAAAATAAGATCCTTCTTGCTTCATTTTGGTTTAAAATGTTTTAAGTTTTTCTGATTTTCTTTTATGCATGTGGGTATTTGGCTTTATAAGTAACTTTGTCTTAATATAGTATCTCCCAATCCACTGAATTTACAAATTTAGTGGAAATATGGTCTTCTTTGCAGTCATATTCTTAACATCAGTTAGAATGTGATGAAGAATTCCCCAGGTGGCAGTCTATTTTTAGTAATTTTCTTTGATTTCCAATCCCGAAGGAAGAAGGGTAACCAACTATCCCTTGGGTGTAGGAATTTCCTGTGTTACTGGAGTTTGTTGACCTGTTATCGCGAGTGTTTAGTGCAGAGTACTTGTTGAGGTTGTTTTCTTCCCCCTCAGATTAATAGTGTGAGTCACTCTGTGCTAGTAAATCTGCTGATTTCCAGAATTAAAAACATTCATGTATTACTAATTAGAAAGTTAAAATAAAAGCATATGTCTTCTTCAGCCCAGGCACGCCTCGCCCTGGTTTCTAGGTTCCTCTTGGTGTCTGCCCTTACCTGTTCCAAGGCTTATTCCCCTGACCCCCCTACTCTCCTTGTAGTCATCCCTTGCCTCAAGTCCCTGGAAGTCGTCGTTGGTCCCTAGCCTGCAGAGAATGCCTGTGGAATGAGCGGTAATTTATGTCACTACTGTTCTTCAGTGTCTGAGTTGAACTCTGTAAATGGGTGCGGCTAGGAAAGAAAATTTCACTTTACAAACAGGAATTCCTGGGTGCCATCCAGTGGAAACATGTTTTTTCTTACATGCACAGTTTCTGACTCATCATTCCACGACTTCTGCAATAAAATAGACGTTTTGTTTACACCATGTAGAAAGAAGGGTCTGGTTTCCAGTGAGCATTTAAGTCTAGAACTTAAATTTCTGTATGATTTCTGAATGTTAATATTTCAAGCTGTTTTTCGTTGAAGGCACTAGTTATAAGCACTGGGAAGGGAAAGTATAACTTTTCCCCACTTAAGAAAGGAAGGGGGACTTCCCTGGTGGTCCAGTGATTAAGACTTCCCCTTCTAATGCAGGGGGTGCTGGTTTGGTCCCTGATTGGGGAGCTAAGATCTCACATGCCTCCTGGTGAAAAAACTAAAACACACAACAGAAACAATATTGTAACAAATTCAATAAAAAACTAGTCCACATTTTTAAAAAATCTTGTAGAAAGAAGAAGTTCATATACTTTAGTGACTACTTGCACAGACTCATATATTTAACTTATATGCACAGTACATCATGAGAAACTCTGGACTGGAAGAAGCACAAGCTGGAATCAAGATTGCCGGGAGAATTGAAAAGCAGAGACATTACTTTGCCAACAAAGGTCCGTCTAGTCAAGGCTATGATTTTTCCAGTGGTCATGTATGGATGTGAGAGTTGGACTGTGAAGAAAGCTGAGTGCCGAAGAATTGATGCTTTTGAACTGTGGTGCTGGAGAAGACTCTTGAGAGTTCCTTGGACTGCAAGGAGATCCAATCAGTCCATCCTAAAGGAGACCAGTCCTGGGTGTTCATTGGAAGGACTGATGCTGAGGCTGAAACTCCAATACTTTGGCCACCTCATGCGAAGAGTTGACTCATTGGAAAAGACCCTGATGCTGGGATGGATTGGGGGCGGGAGGAAAAGGGGATGACAGAGGATAAGATGGCTGGATGGCATTACCGACTCAATGGACATGAGTTTGGGTGAACTCTGGGAGTTAGTGATGGACAGGGAGGCCTGGCGTGCTGCAATTCATGGGGTCGCAAAGAGTCGGACATGACTGAGCGACTGAACTGAACTGCAGAGACTCTGAAAGCACACTGATAAAGGGGCTGTATATATAATAAGAAAAATGCTGGTTCTTAATAGTGCACTACTTTACCACCCGTATGAATTTATCTTGAGAAGTTAAAATCAAAGTTCACTGAGCTGCTTAAAATGCTATCCATTTAGACTTTTGAAATGTACATTTCTTTGCTATCTGCCGCTACTTTGTAATACTTACTAGAGAAGTGAAAATAGTTGAGAGTGAAGTGTTGGCGACATGCAGACCCTGCGCCCGCCGCCTCATGCACAGTATCCCAAGCAGTTCTGGCCTGAAGCCCAAGAGCATTGCTTATACCTCATTGCTCAACCAGGTGAGCAGGTGCAGACATCCACTGCAGTCGCTATTTGGGTGGGGATTCACTTGTTAGAAAATGATGGGCACTACACCCAACCCAGATTCCGGGCCTGGCTTAGTTTCCACTAAATGATATGCCTGCCGCTTAGTCACTTCAGTCACGTCCAACTCTGTGCAACCCTATGGACTGCAGCCTGCCAGGCTCCTCTATCTGTGAGATTCTCTAGGCAAGAGTCCTAGAGTGGGTTGTCATACCCTCCTCCAGGGTATCTTCCCAACCCAGGGATCAAACCCAGGTCTCCTGCATTGCAGACAGACTACTGCTGAGCCACCAGGGAAGCCCCATTAACATGCCTAAGTAATGCCTATTCATTCAGTTCAGTTCAGTCGCTCAGTCATGTCCAACTCTTTGCGGCCCCATGAATCGCAGCACACCAGGCCTCCCTGTCCATCACCAACTCCCGGAGTTCACCCAAACTCACGTCCATTGAGTCGGTGATGCCATCCAGCCATCTCATCCTCGGTCGTCCCCTTCTCCTCCTGCCCCTAATCCCTCCCAGCATCAGAGTCTTTTCCAATGAGTCAACTCTTTGAATGAGGTGGCCAAAGTATTGGAGTTTCAGCTTTAGCATCAGTCCTTCCTATTCATTAATTTGTATAAACAAATTTTAGTATTTAAGCAATTTTTTAGCTTAACCAAGAAGATAAAACATCTAAGATGTTATTGAAGGAAATTGAAGATAAAAAGAAGTAGAAAATATCCTGTGTTCATAGATTGGAAGAATTCATAATATTAAAATGTCCATAATACCCAAAGTAATCAATGGGTTTAATGCAACCCCTATCAAAATCTCCTAACAGTTTTTCAAAGAACTAGAAAAAAATAATCCTAAAATTTGTATGGAACCACAGAAGATCTTGTATAACCAAAACAATCTGGAGAAAAAAGAATAAAGCTGGTGGTATCATGCTCCCTGACTTCAGACTATACTACAAAGTTACAGCAATCAAAACAGTGTATTTCTGGCACAAAAAAGACACATAAATAGAGAGCCCATAAATAAGCCCACACACTTACAGTCAATTAATCTACCAAATGGAGGCAAGAATATACAATTGGGAAAAGATACAAAAATAAACTCAAAACTTAAAGATCTAAAGGTAAGATCGGAAACCATAAAACTTTTAGAGAAAAACAAAGGCAGAACACTCTGACATAAATCATAGCAGTATTTTTTTTGGATCTGTCTCCTAAGGCAAAGGAAACCAGCAACAAAGTGAAAAGACATTATCTACTGTCTGGGAGAAAACATTTGGGTTAAACTTCTAAAGTATATAAACAGCTCCTACAACTCCATACTAAAAAGACAATCTAATTTAAAAATAGAAGACCACAAATAGCAAATGTTGGTGAGGAAGTGGAGAAAAGGGGACACAGTAGAGTTGGTGGGAGTGTTAATTGGTGCAGCCAATTTCTGGAAAACTGAAGGTTCCTCAAGAAAAATAAAGATAGAACTACCATATGATTTAGCAGTTCCACTTTTGGGAATGTATATGAAAAAAAATGAAAATACTAATTTCAAAAAGATACATGCACCTCAGTATTTAGAGCAGCATCATTTGTAAGTGTCCAACAGATGAGCAGATAAAGATGTGGTGTGCATATATTTTATATATTATATACATTTAAACATCTATATGTTGTTATTCAGTTGCTAAGTCATATCTGACTCTTTGTGACCCCATGGACTGCAGCACACCAGGCTCCTCTGTCCTCCACTATCTCCCAGAATTAGCTCAAATTTATGTCCATTGAGTCGGTGATGCCATCAAACCATCTCATCCTCTGTCGCCCCCTTCTCCCCATTGAGTCGGTGATGCCATCAAACCATCTCATCCTCTGTCGCCCCCTTCTCCTCCTGCCCTCAGTCTTTCCCAGCATCAGGATCTTTTCCAATGGGTCAGCTTTCTCTGTTGTTGGCCAAAATATTGGCGCTTCAGCATTAATGAATTTTCAGGGTTGATTTCCTTTAGGATTGATTGGTTCAATCTCCTTGCTATCCAAGGGGCTTGAGTCATCTCCAGCACCACAGTTCGAAAGCATCACTTCTTTGGGTGCCCAGCCTTTTCTATGGTCCAACTCTCATATCCATACATGACTGCTGGAAAAACCATAGCTTTGACTATACAGACCTTTGTGGGCAAATCTTTTTCTCTAAAATATTAGAATACTTTGAATCAAATTCAGTGGTCATTCTGTTGGGGCATACAGGATCTTAGTTCTCTGACTAGGGATCAAGCCTGTACCTCTTGCATTGGAAGGCAGAGTCTTAACCACTGGGACACCAG
The DNA here is from genome assembly GCA_006410635.1 of Cephalophus harveyi. Taxonomy (NCBI): domain Eukaryota; kingdom Metazoa; phylum Chordata; class Mammalia; order Artiodactyla; family Bovidae; genus Cephalophus; species Cephalophus harveyi. Next base: position 215,576 of record SJYT01008006.1, read on the forward strand.
GGAACTCCATCCATTACTGACACTTTAATTATAAGCTACTTTAATTGTTTTTTAAAAAGTATGGACATTTTTGAGTTCTTGTATTTTTTTTAACATGCTGGAAGGATGTTCTAAATACATCCCCTTCTTTCTCACCCTGCCTTTTTTTTTTTTTTAAACAACCAGGTATCCGTTACAGCACTGATGTGAGTGTAGATGAAGTAAAAGCTCTGGCTTCTCTGATGACATATAAGTGTGCAGTGGTTGGTAAGTGATCTCCTTTGTTGCTACCTAATAAGAACTCCGGGAAAATATGTTTGCGTACAAGGTTACTTTTAAGATGTTAGAGAAATATACCTTAGGAGAAGTGTTTGGGGTTTGTTTTGCCTTTTTTTTAGGTTGCGAAAGACTTACATCATTTTTTTCTATAAGTCTTGGTTTACCTTTTTCTAAATGGGAAACTTTTTATAGGAATTAACTGAATTTTCCTGAAGTGTAGATATTTGTTTAAATCCCTTTCTATACTCTGAATAAGACCAAACCATAGTACAAGAAAAATACTTGGTTACATTTTAGACATAGTAAGACACTCTGATTAGATACGCACTGACATTTGCATCCTCTGAGAATTTGTATTACATCTTTTTAGGAGAGATCATTGTGGGCTTATTTACTGAACTTTCTGAAACTAAAGCTAAAGCATCACACTGTTATAGTATTACATAGTGCTTTCTCCCTTTTTAATTCTCTTATCCTTTATATGGAATAACAGCTTTCAAACTTCTCTTTCAGATGTGCCATTTGGGGGTGCCAAAGCTGGTGTTAAGATCAATCCCAAGAACTATACTGTAAGTATCAAAATGACATTAGTATACTTGGCACATTCATAAAGGGCTTGAAATCACTGTGCTTCTATGCGTCCATTATACCAGTGAGATTAGTGGTTCCCTTGCTTTTAAAAGCAATGGAGAAACAAGTAGACAACTAACTCATTGAATGTTCTGCCAGATAAAAGTTCACCTGCTCACATCAGTGTCCTTTTTTATTTTCCTACTTGGTTAAAAGGTAGTAAGTATACATTCATATTCTTAGGCATTTGTGTACATGTTTATTATATATGGCTGTAATGTAAGTACACGATCTATAAATATATCATATACTAATACAACTATGATCTAAGGTTTTTATGTTGGGATCTCAAGGTTCTAGTGATATGTAGTTTGGTAAAAATTTTATTTATCTTATCAATTCCAAGTTAATGTTACTAATTAGCCTCTGTATTAAGTTTAATAAATTATATGAATTAATATCTGCATACAAACAATATATATGTTTTTAAAATTGTGATTAAATGAAAATAAACCATGAGGATTGCTCACAGGCTCCTGTATTAATGCAAGAAGACCAAGTCTGAGCACTGTGCTCCTCTGTGTTGCTTGTTATTCAGTCACTAAATCTTGTCCAACTCTGTGACCCCACGGACTGCAGCATGCTAGACTTCCCTGTCCTTTTTAGGTAGCCTCATTTTTGGTCTCAGAAATGTAAAATTTAATTTCCACTTAAAATGGAAATGCCTACTTTAGGAGTTGTCTTTCTGAAGATTACACGAGATACTATGAAAATGTTCTAAAAGTAGAAAATAGGATGCAGCTGTTATTTATCTCCTCTAGTGGTTTTTCTATCAAAAATTATTTTTTTATTGTTGTCTATGTGTTCACCTTTTTCCTTTACAGGATAATGAATTGGAAAAGATCACAAGGAGGTTCACAATGGAGCTGGCAAAGAAGGGCTTTATTGGTATGTGTTGCCATGTAGGTTTCCACAGCGTGGGAACATCCGAAAAGTAGTAGTCATAATTTTACACTCCTGCTTTTGTCTGTATATGGATACAGACATGGACGGACTTGTCCCTTTCCTTTGAGAAATTGGGTTCCGTGTGAAACATGGTGAGCCCACCAGGGCCTGTCCGTGACTCTGCTCTAATGGAAGAGTTCACGTGCTCAGCATAGAGTGTGGACAGCGGCAGAGGTCACCTGCACCTCTTCTCCTTGTACAGGCATGACATTATAAGGGTTTTGATCACTGTGATAGCATTGAACCCCAGGCACAGTCACAACTGTGACATCGAAAAAGATTTTAGGACCTAAATAATGCCTTCATCATAAATAATTTTTAATATGCAAAAAGGAGTTTTGCAATAGTAATCCTGTTCGGAAAGCAGTGGGAAAACATGCTATTTGGAATCGGAGGCTGTAGCAGCTCTTTCCCTTCAGAGAAGTGGGCGCGGGCTGGGAGGTGTGGAGGCTCGTTCTGATGCCTCACTCTACCACCACTGGCTGATTCCTGGGGCTCCTAATGTTTGTTCCTAGTTTTTGCCAGTCAGACTAAAGTTCTCAGGGTACTGATACTCATTTTCTTTATGTTTTTGTATCATAGTATTATGTGTATCATACATTATTTTGTGTGAGATGTGAATATTCTTTGACGTATAATTATTATTTAATCCGTTTAAGTTTCAAGCAAATTAAACCTGTTTATTGTCCCAAAAGATTCTGATTTGTGGTAAAAAAAAATAATAATAATAAAATCGTTTGATAGAATTTTGCTACCGTAGTTGAACATAGTAAACTCAGAAAGCTAAACAGGGAAGAAAAGCTCCTTTTTCTGTTCTCCTGACCCTCCGTTTTTCTTTCTCAGTATTCTCACTGTTGACCAGTTCCTACTGACCTAATATATTCCTGTTTTGAAGTTTCCCCTCTAGTAACACGAGAACTTTACTAGGTTTGTCCTGTCTTTCATAATTGAAAAGGCGTTTGGCTTCTTGGCACGTCCTCCCTGGCACCGCTGTGGGCATTCCTTGCAGTCGTTGTACAGGGGACGCACTGATGAGGTGGCAGAGCAACTACTAATTTGAGTAGCCTTCGTAATTTTTACATCGTAGCTTAGCTTAAACATCAAACGTATTTCATAGTCTTGAGTGGTATCAGCCTTTATTCAGTTGTATTTATTGCCCATATATAGAGTATATACAACTTAATTTTCTCTATATTGATAAGAACGCTGTAATTTCAAAGGTTAAAAGTGATTCATTGAAACACTGAAAGCTTAAATATTAGCAATTTAACTTTTTGTTTAGGTATAAAAGCTTTACTAAGCTACTCTGCAACTAAGCTGACATCTGGGCCCAGAAAGCTTTGTAGCCTAAGAGGGAGGCAGTTGGCTTTCTTTTCCTCTCTGTAGGGCACAGAATTAGTCCTGAGCAAACCTTTGGAACGGACATCATTTCAGTTATTTTCTGACTTGCCTTTCCACAGAGTTTCAGATAATGAGTTAGACCTGAGTCAGGGTCGTTGCCCTGTCGTATTGAATGAGTTTAAGGTCAGCTTTTCAATTTCTGCAAAAAAAAAACAAAGCTGTCGCCTGGGGTTTTGGTAGGGGTGCCTTGCATCTGTTGGCTTATCTGTAGCGTGTTGCCATCTTAGCCATAGTGAGTCTTCTCATCCATGAGTACTGAATGTCTTTCTATTTCTTTAATCATATTTTACAGTTTTCTAGGTACAAGTTTTGTACTACTTATTGTTAAGTTTATTCATAAGTATTTTATTTTTTCTGATACTGTTCTAAGAGATACTGGGCTTCAGTATTCTTATGAAGTCTTTCATATCAAGATAATACTGGCCTCGTAGAATGAATTGAGAAGTGGCCCTTCATTTTTCTTTTTTAGTTTGTGAAAGGGTGTTGATTCTGTTATTGCATTTGGATATCGTCTTTTAAACTGTGGAGTTCCCTTTTCATCCCCCTGTATTACTGTGCACCAAAATCACGTGTTTAGCTTTACCTCTATACTCCTGCAAAAGCAGTTGCTTTTTTCAGTCAACTTTTTATCTTATTTTACGTTACAGGATTGAGTGTTAAAAGGCTAGACTTTCACACCTGTACTTTGTAAGGCATTTGAGACTTTACCTGTAACTCGGGAATTATTTGCGATCTGTGTATCCCTACACATTGATTTTGTATGGAGTGGCAATAATACTTTGTGGTTTTACTTTGGGTAACAGTTTAGAGAGTCATGTGACTCTTTTGCAGCCCCATAGACTGTAGCCTCTCATCCTCCTCTGTCCATGGGATTTCTCAGGCGAGAATACTGCAGTGGGCTGCCATTTCCTTCTCCAGGGGATCGTCCCCATCCAGGGATCGAACCATCTTTACTGCATTGCAGGTGAATTCTTTACTACTGAGCCGTCTGGGAACCTCTCAAACGATGCAGGGCAATTTGTCATTTTAAAGTTGTGGTTTTCTTTTTATGAAGGTAATGAGTTTGTATTTTACAGTTGAAACAATATAGAAAGCTATAAACAAGACTTAACTCTAAATATAGTGGAAAAGTTTATCTTTCTAAACCTCTGCATACATTTATATGGAAATAAATATAGTTATTACACATGGGTATATATAGAGAAGGACTTCTCTAGTGGTTCACTAGTAAAGAATCTGCCTCCCAAACTTGCAGGAGATGCAAGTTTGATCCCTAGGTTGGGAAGATTCCCTAAAGAAGGAAATAGCAGCCTACTCCAGTATTCTTGCCTGGAAAATTCCATGGACAAAGGAATCTGTCAGGCTACAATCTATGGACTTGCAGAGAGTCTGACACAACTTAGTGACTAAACAATAACGAATGTATAAAGAAAGAAAAATTTATATGAGTGGGAACTTAGACTTGCTGTACAAAACCTGCTTTTTTCTCCACATGTACATTTTAATGATGATTCCAAGTCATTTACATGGGTGCACATCATTCTTTGTAATTGCTGAATAGTATTTCTTTGCATGATATACTGTATTTTAGTTAACTGATCCACTAAACAGGTTGTTTTGTATTCTTACTTACCATTTTGATGAGTATATTTCTATATATTCCTGCCTTTACAGATTTAAGTGGGCACCATTTAATATATTTCCATCTGAGATGTCATAGGACATCAGCATTAGGACTGTCATTGTTACTTGTCACTGCCTGTGGGCTAACTTCTTGTTACCTTCAAACCATTTAATTTGCTGCTCTGAGGAACTCAAAGCCAAGGTCTAAAACTTTCTATACAGAGTAAGCTTTTAATAATAGGTCAAAGCAGGATTCTGTCACAGGTAAAACATGGATTTAACACAGCTGCCTCAGCAATGTCTGTTTTTGAATCCAGGGATCGAACCATCTTTACTGCATTGCAGGTGAATTCTTTACTACTGAGCCGTCTGGGAACCTCTCAAACGATGCAGGGCAATTTGTCATTTTAAAGTTGTGGTTCTCTTTTTATGAAGGTAATGAGTTTGTATTTTACAGTTGAAACAATATAGAAAGCTATAAACAAGACTTAACTCTAAATATAGTGGAAAAGTTTATCTTTCTAAACCTCTGCATACATTTATATGGAAATAAATATAGTTATTACACATGGGTATATATAGAGAAGGACTTCTCTAGTGGTTCACTAGTAAAGAATCTGCCTCCCAAACTTGCAGGAGATGCAAGTTTGATCCCTAGGTTGGGAAGATTCCCTTAAGAAGGAAATAGCAGCCTACTCCAGTATTCTTGCCTGGAAAATTCCATGGACAAAGGAGTCTGTCAGGCTACAATCTATGGACTTGCAGAGAGTCTGACACAACTTAGTGACTAAACAATAACGAATGTATAAAGAAAGAAAAATTTATATGAGTGGGAACTTAGACTTGCTGTACAAAACCTGCTTTTTTCTCCACATGTACATTTTAATGATGATTCCAAGTCATTTACATGGGTGCACATCATTCTTTGTAATTGCTGAATAGTATTTCTTTGCATGATATACTGTATTTTAGTTAACTGATCCACTAAACAGGTTGTTTTGTATTCTTACTTACCATTTTGATGAGTATATTTCTATATATTCCTGCCTTTACAGATTTAAGTGGGCACCATTTAATATATTTCCATCTGAGATGTCATAGGACATCAGCATTAGGACTGTCATTGTTACTTGTCACTGCCTGTGGGCTAACTTCTTGTTACCTTCAAACCATTTAATTTGCTGCTCTGAGGAACTCAAAGCCAAGGTCTAAAACTTTCTATACAGAGTAAGCTTTTAATAATAGGTCAAAGCAGGATTCTGTCACAGGTAAAACATGGGTTTAACACAGCTGCCTCAGCAATGTCTGTTTTTGCTTTTTTCTACTTGGTGAGAAGGGCTTACATCCCAGGAAGCAGGTATGTCGTTGTGCTGTGTCATACACATAAACTTGCTAACTGCAGCCTCCTTATGCCACTGTAATCTCTAAGTGCAGTTTAAGGAACTGAGGTCAAGAGAGGTTAGACTGGTTTGCCTATGCTTGCACATTCAGAAGTCTGTTGAGTGGTGTATCTGTTGTCCAGAGCTAATTCCCAAACTCAGAGCGAGCGAACACTAGTGGGAGAAGTTACATAACCCTGTGTGTGTCAGCTTTGTAATGCAACATGTAGTATATCTATGATTTGAATTAGCAACCCAGGTGCAATCTGGTTTTCTAGCCATGGTAGCTTTGTTATTATAGAGAACTGCAGGGATGTGTTTGAGATGCATTTGTCTTAAACATTGGTGCCTTGCCCTTTCTCTGTGTCCCCAGGTCCTGGCATTGATGTGCCCGCCCCAGACATGAGCACAGGCGAGCGGGAGATGTCCTGGATTGCTGACACCTACGCTAGCACTATAGGGCACTATGTGAGTACTCACCAAGGCCCTGGAGGCTTCGCTTGTTATCTATCAGAAGTAACAGTTCCAATGACGATGTACATACGGGGAAAATTCATCGAGTTTGTCTCCTCTCCTTTAATTATGCCTCGTTTTATATATTATTTTACTTCCTGTCCATCTTACATCATGAGCTTCCTAGCGGGGAGCCTTTGATGCTGACTCTGCCTTAGGGGAGAGGGGCTGGCCGCAGTGTTAGGCTAGAGCTAAGAGACGGCCTCCACGGTGTCTGCCTCCGCCTTCCCAGCCTGGGAGCTACGTGGCTAGCGAGAAGCGCTGGCTCAGAGGTAGACTCAGTGGGACGGGGCTGCACATGTGGGACCAAGGCGAAGGGCGAGGTTGAGTCAGAGAGCACCAGGAGGACTTGAGTGTCTGGGCTGCGTGGAAGTAGTGCCGCTGACACAGGACACAAGGACGGTTGACGTTCTGTCCTTGAAGGGTGGAGCCTTGAAAACCACTTAGGAATAGAAAGAGAAAGTAACTGAAGAAGGACACTTTGTTACCCAAAACCTGGATTCACCTTGATGGGTGTTAGGCCAAGGCATGACCAGACTGAAGATGGGCTAGGTGTACCAGTCAGAGCAAGTCAGCACTAGGGATCTTTCCCAGAGCAGCGTCTCCCCGAACAGCAAGAGCAGGAGCCTTTTAGCTAAGAGTACATGCATATTTATGAAGGGGCTTGGGTGGTTGGCAGAGTCCAAGCTTTAGTTGACTGAACTTACTAAGATCAGAAGAGGTCAGCATCTTCTTCCTTTAGATTTCAGTTGATCTGATGGTTGAGTGCTGAGACTTGTTCAAGTACAAGCATTGTGGACAGGCTTAGATAACAGAATGGCTTTTCTTTTGAGGAGGGCTTTGCCTGATTCTCTTCCTCTAAGAACTCCATACCCTAACTGCTCACAATTTATTCTAAAAATATAGAGAGATCACTTACTACATGCGAGGCTTATAAATAAGTACAAGCAAGGTGGGGGGGGGGTTCAGGATGGGGGACACATGTACACCCATGGCTGATTCATGTCAAAGTACGGCAAAAACCACTATAATACCGTAAAGTAATTAGCCTCCAATTAAAATAAATAAATTAATTTTTTTAATTGGAGAATGAAGAAAAATAATAAAGTACAAGCAAGGTGTTCAATCCAATTGGGGTAAAGGCTAGAAGGAAGCGTTTTGATGCCATGAAAAGAGTACTGGGAACCTCACCACGTCTCTGGAGCAGGATCAGAAAAGCCTCCTTGAGAGGCTTGTAGACCTTTGTAGGTCCTTGTAGACCTTTGGTCTACACTCTGAAAGAGGAGTACTTACCAACCAGGGGAAGTGGTGCTAGCCAAGGGTTAGCGGCAGAAGGAAGCGCCTGGGTCCCTACGTGAAAAGAAGCAGACCTGAGCGCTGAGGGAAGACTGGTCGCCAGAGTGGAGAGGGCGTGAGAGAGGCCCGCCGAAGAGAGTCAGGCCAGACTCCTAGCTCGTAGGTGACAGCAAGGACTTTGGTCTTCGTCCTGAAAACAGAGGGAAGCCAGTGAAATGCGAAGTGAGCAGGCGTGTGCCACAGTAAGCTCCACCACAGGCACAGCAGAAAATGGGACTGCTGGGGAGAGACTACACAGGAGCCCCAGAGCGCGAGTGGCCTGCCGTGGAACTGAGGGGAATGGACAGCCTGCAGAGTGGCTGCGCGGTGGAGGGGGGCAGTTAGCTACAAAAGAGAGAGGAGTACCAAGGGCCCTGCACTGTGGACGCCGGGGGCGCTTCGGGGGCGGGGCCAGCTCAGCAGCTCGGCTGGAGTAGCGAGGATGCAGCCAGGCTGCAGGGGGGCTGCTGAGAGTGAAGTAGGGCATGAAGAGCAGCTTCACTGGAGAAAAGGGCACTGGCGAGAAGACAGCTTGAAAGGTGCCTGTTTCCCAAAGAGAAGGGATTTTGTCGTTTGGCATGTTGATTGGCTGTGGGCCGCGGATTCATCTTTTAAGGGCCCTGGTGGAAAATCAGCCTTAGAAGAGGAGGAATATTGTTTCCTGGGAAAGAGAGGAAGGGGGCCACAGCATCTAGTGGAGAAATTTAGACTTGTCTTGTTTCCTGCGGTGACGCAGTATGTGTATAGTCGGGAGCACGGGTAAAACCCGGGGTCTANGAAAATCAGCCTTAGAAGAGGAGGAATATTGTTTCCTGGGAAAGAGAGGAAGGGGGCCACAGCATCTAGTGGAGAAATTTAGACTTGTCTTGTTTCCTGCGGTGACGCAGTATGTGTATAGTCGGGAGCACGGGTAAAACCCGGGGTCTAGAACGGGCTGCTCCACGGGCCAGCTCTGGGACCTGCGGCAAGCGCCTTAAGCTCGCTGTCTCGCGCTGCTCGTCTAGAAAATGACAGTAGTGCCTAGTTCATGCGATAGTCATTAGGATTAAGTGAGTCAGAGAATAATGTGGCTCTTGGTAACCACAAAAAATAAGTATAAATACTACACCAGGTAAATTCTGCAAATCCCCTAAAATAAAGCAGGAGCAGTATGAGGCACTTCAAAGAATTTTGGTTCTGACTGCCATTCCCAAAAGGTTGCTTTTCTATGTTACCTTCTTAGGTTAAAGGAGCTCTGGGTATGGTCTTTTTAAGCAAAGCAGTAGATTGAATAGGGCAAAGCAGTGGGCAGTCCATTGTTATTTCCTAGCTCATTCCCAAAGGTGACAAACAAAGTCTTGTGAGGCTTTGCCAACTAAACCTGAGACTAAACGCTGGTAAAAGACTGTCCTTAAAGTGATGGGAAATCCAAAATCAGGGCCAGGCCTAAGACAAGAAGCCAGTTCAGATGTGAGGGCACTGGAAAGCAAGCAGGTTCTCCACCCTGGCCCAGGCTTTCCAGAACAATTAGGTATGCGGGGCAGCTCGCAGCCAGCCGGCACAGTGCCTGACCTCAGAGAGGATCGCTGTCAGCTCCAACATTTGCATTTTCTCTGTTCAAAAGCATTTGGCACTTGGTTTGTAATTCTGTATTCATAATCATTAACTATTCATGAAGGAAAACTGTGGGAAAACTACTAATGCCATAAATCACTTTACTGGACCATTTTGGTTTTTTTCCTTTATCCTCCTTGTTGGTAATGATACAGCTAACACAATCCTAAATTCTCTCTGTAAAAGTATTTATAGTCATTTTTTAACTTCTCCAGCTAGAACATTGGCGTGTAAGCGATATGGTATGAAATAAGGCACTTTATCTCATTTCATACGGGTAGCAAATCGCCTCAGTTTATTAAATAGTGCATACTTTAGCCACTGACGTAAAATGCTTCTTGTATTTTATATTGACCTCCTACATACATTGAGACTGTCTTCTCCTGTCCCACCGATCGATTTATCTATTGCACACTGTTCTGGTGGCTCCAGTTTTCAGTTCCGTTCAGTCACTCTGTTGCGTCTGACTCTTTGACCCTGTGGACTGCAGCCCGCAAGACTTCGCTGTCCATCACCAACTCCCAGAGCTCACTCAGACTCATGTCCTTGGAGTCAGTGATGCCATCCAACCATCTCATCCTCTGTCATCCCGTTCACCTCCCCCCTTCAGTCTTTCCCAGCATCAGGGTCTTTTCAGATGAGTCAGTTCTTCGCATCAGGTGACCAAAGTGTTGGAGTTTCAGCTTCAGGAGCAGTCCTTCCAATGAATATTCAGGACTGGTCTCCTTTAGGATGGACTGGTTGGAGCTCCTTGCAGTCCAAGGGACTCTCAAGAGTCTTCTCCAACACCACAGTTCAAAAGCTTCCATTCTTTGACGTTCAGCTTTCTTTCTAGTCCAACTCTCACATCCATCCATGACTACTGGAAAATCATAGCTTTGACTAGACAGACCTTTGTTGGCAATGTAATGTGTCTGCTTTTTAATATGCTGTCTAGGTTGGTCATAACTTTTCTTCCAAGGAGCAAGCATTTTTTAATTTCATGGCTGCAGTCACCATCTGCAGTGATTTTGGAGCCCCCCCCCCGCCAAATAAAGTCTCTCACTGTTTTTCCATTGTTACCTCATCTATTTGCCATGAAGTGATGGGACCAGATGACATGATCTTAGTTTTCTGAATGTTGAGCTTTAAGCCAACTTTTTCACTCTCCTCTTTCACTTTCATCAAGAGACTCTTTAGTTCACTTTCTGCCATAAGGGTGGTGTCGTCTGCACATCTGAGGTTACTGATATTTTCTCCCAGCAATCTTGATTCCAGCTTCTGCTTCATCCAGGCCAGCATTTCTCATGATGTACTCTGCATATAAGTTAAATAAGCAGGGTGACAGTATACAGCCTCGACGTACTCCTTTCCCGATTTGGAACCAGTCTGTTGTTCCATGTCCAGTTCTAACTGTTGCTTCTTGACCTGCATACAGATTTCTCAGGAGGCAGGTCAGATGGTCTGGTATTCCCATCTCTCGACAAATTTTCTACAGTTTGTTGTGATCCACACAGTCAAAGGCTTTGGCATAGTCAATAAAGCAGAAATAGATGTTTTTCTGGAACTCTCTTGCTTTTTCCATGATCCAGCGGATGTTGGCAATTTGATCTCTGGTTCCTCTGCCTTTTCTAAAACCAGAGGTTATTGATATTTCTCCCAGCAATCTTGATTCCAGCTTGTGTTTCTTCCAGTCCAGCGTTTCTCATGATGTACTCTGCATAGAAGTTAAATAAGCAGGGTGACAATATACAGCCTTGATGTACTCCTATTTGGAACCAGTCTGTGGTTCCATGTCCAGTTCTAACTGTTGCTTCCTGACCTGTATACAGATTTCTCAAGAGGCAGGTCAGGTGGTCTGGTATTCCTATCTCTTTCAGAATTTTCCACAGTTTATTGTGATCCACACAGTCAAAGGCTTTGGCATAGTCACTAAAGCAGAAGTAGATGTTTTTCTGGAACTCTCTTGCTTTTTCCATGATCCAGCAGATGTTGGCAATTTGATCTCTGGTTCCTCTGCCTTTTCTCAAACCAGCTTGAACATCAGGGAGTTCACGGTTCACATATTGCTGAAGCCTGGCTTGGAGGATTTTGAGCATTATTTTACTAGCGTGTGAGATGAGTGCAATTGTGCGGTAGTTTGAGCATTCTTTTGCATGCCTTTCTTTGGGATTGGAATGAAAACTGACCTTTTCAGTTCTGTGGCTACTGCTGAGTTTTCCAAATTTGCTGGCATATTGAGTGGAGCACTTTCAAAGCATCATCTTTCAGGATTTGAAGCAGCTCAACTGGAATTCCGAAGGGTTAACTTTGGATGATTTTCTTTTCAAACCTGTGAGCCTGCAGTGTCTTCTAAATAGGTCTCAAGTTTCTTGATATTTGCTGCCATCGTTGTTCTCAGGTATTTCTGACTTTCACTATAGATACTGCCAGTTCCATAAATTTTGGTGGTTGAATTTATTTAATGATTTACTTTATCATGCAAATCTTTTATATGGCAGTCTGTTTTTTCATTCAGAAACATACAGTAGTTGTCACTGCTCTTTGCAGCATTGATAAACTTATCAGATTTAGTTGCAAACATATTTAGAAACCATGTCATGTGCTTGATTCACAACTGAAGAAATAGAACATAGCTAACACACTAATGGGAACAGAGAAACCTGAATTCCAGTCCAAAGTTTAATATTAGCTGACTCTGGGTCTTTGAACAGGTCACTTGTGTTTCATTTCATTCATCTCTAAAATAAGGGGAAGAGGGAATTCTTTGGTGGTCCAGTGTTTAAGACTTTGCCTTCCAACACAGGGCGTGAGAGTTAGATTCCTGTTTGGAAAGCTAAAATCCACATGCTTTGTGGCCAAAAACCCCCAAACATAGAACATAAACAATATTGTAACAGATTCAATGAAGACTGTTAGAAAATGGTCCCCATAAAATAAGGGGAAGAGACTAAGTAATGTCTAAGATTTCATCTGACATTCAGGTTCTGTCATTTTTTCCTATAAATGTTATCATCAAAGTGATAAACAAATTTGCTTAGCATTTTCATAGTCTACTCTTTCTCAAGCATTTTTAATCCTCTTTTAATTCAGTGCCGTAACACACATTTATTGACCACTTACTGTAAACTAAGCACTCGGAGTCAGAAAGTACAAGATTTGAATACAGTTATTACTTAAAAGTGGGCAAATCTTCTCACCTTCTTGAGCCATCTGCAAAATGAAGATAGCAATAGCTGCCTTACAGGGTTGATAAGAGGATTAAATAAGGCAATAAAGTCAATAGCCCAGTTCCTGCCAAATAGAATGGGATTGATATTCTTATTAACAGTGTCTTATGCTATGCATTTAATTTTAAACCATTAATCACACAGGGCATATTTAATGGTCTATACAATATAAATATAGTAGAACATCACTTGAGTGTAATGGATTTAGAATTTCAGATGCAATTTTATGTTGATTGAGTTTCTTCTCCTTTCTTTTGGAAACCTGGTATAGAAATACTTGTCTCCTCTTGTATTTAGAATTAACTGAAGTTAAAATGAGATAAGGCAAGAAAATTTGCAACATAGTATTTGGCATGTAAGACTTGAAGATGTTTGTTTTAGGCAAAACTTCCCAGGTGGCTCAGGCAGTAAAGAATCTGCCTGCGATGCTGGGGACCTGGGTTTGACCCCTGGACCAGGAAGATCCCTTGGAGAAGGAAAATGGCTAAGCACTCTAGTATTCTTGCTTGGAAAATCCCATGGAAAGGGGAGCCTGGTGGGCTACAGGCCCTGGGGTCACAAAGAGTCGGACACAACAACCACTACCTGTGGCAATTAGGCAAAATTAGTCTGGTTTTGCTCTAGAAATTTATCCATGTATTCATTACCTGTGGTGGAGAATTGACTTGAGAATGAGTGGAAATAAACCATCTGGGGCAACAGAAATATGTTATCTCTCAACCTGAATGTTATTACATAGATAAGTACATAGGTAAAAATTCTTTTAGCTGTATTAAGACATTTCATTGTACTGAATGTAAATTATACCTAAAAATATTCATTTTATCCCAACACATAAATGCTACATTATATTTTATAGCTAGGAAATTATCAGTTAATAATAATGTTTTTCTAATGCCATAGCTAAAATGCTACTCTCACACAATACTTTTTTCAACAATACATAAAAGTGAAAAAGAGCACCATGATTCCTTGAAGCCCCTGGTGCCTGAAAGTTGTTGGAGGAACACTCAGCGGTTCTATGTATTTCACCACCCAATTGTTTCAATTTGGCACATCATATTTTAGGATATTTATTGCCTGCTTACTTCTCAAATCTATTCTTTCCCCGGTGCAGACAAAACTGTACATCATGGAGTATTATTCTTATGAGGGCTTGATCAAAAGGACCTGATCAGTCCTCTGGCCTCTTTCTTCATGTATTTATCTGAGATGAGAACTAACTTATGACTTCTTCCAATCAGGCTTTATTTAGGATCGGGTCTGTAGGATGGAGTGGAAATGGCGGGGGCGGGAGTGGAAGCGAAAGCACAAATATATACATACAGTGTGTGAAAATAAAGAAAGGCATCTTTTGTTACAGCTGGTTGCAAAAGAAGTTTCTGCCTGCATGGCTGAAGATGGTATGAGATTAGTGGGGTTGTAGCGTTGTCAGGACAAAGACAGGCTGTGTGAGAGGGATCAGTGTGTTTGTTCAGCAGAGCTTTCTCTCCAGTTGTTGACAGATTTAACTGGTGTAATGTCAGGCCTGGCTAACTCCTCCCCATGATTGTCAAGAGGCAGTCTTTGCAGTAGTAAATGGCCATGTGGAGTATACCATGAATTCCCTATTTGTGTAGTAGCTGTAGCTTAGGGTGGAGATTTAATATTGAATGGACTCCAGATTGTCTAAATTGCAATCACAGTGTTTATTTAAATAGCCTATGGGGACCATTAAAGCATTTTAACTTTTGCTCCTATGTTTCTCATGTTATGAAATCTTGAAGCACATGGGGGAGAAAAGGAAAATCCAGCCTTGTAAAAGCATTAGGATGCTAAAAGTTCTCCCTGCTGCCAAAAATGCTTCAAGAGGTTCAGTTCTCTGAGCTCACATGTAATGTGATGGATGGGATCCTGCTGTGGTCCCTAACTAGGGGATTTTCCTTATACAGATACACTCATCTGTCACAGTTTAACCACTACTGTCTCAGCTCGAGATCCTTCCCAGTATCTGATCTCCACTTAGGTCTGTCCTGATTACAGTTAGTTGTTACAATGCTGCAGCTCGAAAACTGTGCAAAACTGTCTTTTAATCACCTGAAAACTGAAAGTCACCCAGTCGTGTCTGACTCTTCTCAACACCATGAGCTATAGCCCGCAAGGCTCCTCTGTCCATGGAATTCTCCAGGCAAGAATGCTGGAGTGGGTAGCAATTCCCTGCTCCAGGGGATCTCCCTGACCCAGGGATTGAACTCAGGTCTCCTGCGTTGCAGGCAGATTCTTTACCATCTGAGCCATCAGGGAAGCCCCTCATGTAAAATTAAAAGCTTAATAATTTCATGGCAACTATGTGATTAAAAAATTATTAAGCTTTTATCTAACCCGAGTTCGGTCCCTGGCTCGGAAAGATCCCCTGGAACAAGGAATTAGAACCCGCTCCAGTATTCTTGCCCAGAGAATTCCATGGACAGAGGAGCCTGGCGGCTTATGGTCTTGGGGTTGCAGAGTCAGACCTGATGGAGCAACTAGCACTTTCACTTTTTCACTTTTCCATAGAGAAGAACTATGTCTTTTATTCTTCTGGGAAATCCAGGGTGAAGGTGAAACTCACTTTGGTGTGTGAGGCCATGGTCTTGCCATGCAGAGGAAACATGTCCATCTGTTTCTGAAGCCGGACTTTGGAACAGAGAGCATGACTTTAGTTTCCATGCTGTGATTTAAACACAGCACAATTAAAAACACTTCACAGTCATTGTCAAAGGGCTCACAGAAAGGTCTACAGTCAGTTCCCTTCTTTAGGAAGATTTTTCTATTCTTTTGAAGATACAAAAGCTGGGGTGCATTTGAAGATACTAAGTATTATTTTCTGATTATGGCAGCAGTCTGGTCCAAGAGATCTTTCTGAATCACTGAGCTCAATTTTCAACTTAAGAAAAATCTGTACTAAGTTTCTAGGGCTGTGCTAACTGCTTGGGGGTGTGTTGAAATTGGTTTCTATTCTTGAGGCTCCAACTCTAGGTGAGAAGACAAGGCATGCCTCACTAGACGAGTTCAGGGCGCTCTCAGGGCTCACTGGACCAGCCCCTCTGCATCGCTTTGCCTTGTGTTTATAGTGTGATAACAATACCCTATTTATCTCGGAAATAAACTGGCAGTTAAGGTGCTAATGTATATGAAAGGCTTTGGCCTTTCTTGAAATAAAAATACTATAGGAGTAGTTTTGCCAAGGGCATGAGAAAATCAGCAGTAGCATTTTGCAGCTAGGCAGTGGCCATTTAACTTGACTCAGATCATGGACTATTGAAAGTTCTTTTTCATCACAAATTTTCTGAAATATCTTTTTATGTATCATCTTGATGTATAACTACAGGGTTAATTACTTCCAAATACATCATAATGTAGGAGTAGACATTTTCCTAATATTCTTTACATTGTTCTTTATTCCACATTAGAATAAAAAGTCCCAGATTTCTTTTGATTCAGTGTTCCAAATATTTGGAACAATGTTATCGGTATTCCCCACTGGCCTGTTGTATACTTGCCTCTCATCTCTGATTCTTTTTTTGGAAGCATTGTAGACAAAATCCATAAATTTTAGAGAAGCCCCCTTTTACCTACTTTTTTCCCTTTCTTGTCACAATAAACTTTTTTTTTTTAAGAACTGATCCATAGCTTATTTATTCTCACTTTTAGTTTCCTCTTGCTTTTAACTACCTCTTCTTCACCCTATCTCCTCTCTCTTTCTTTCTTAATTGTGTAAGTATTGTGAACTATCCAAAGAAAATAAAAGCTGTATAGAGGGGAGTGAAGAGAATGCTTAATCCATAAAACTGATGATCAGTCTCAGAATAACAAGAAGCTGACTATATGTCTCGTACTGGAGGGTGATATGTGCTTTCTGGGTGGCACTAATGGTAAAGAACTCGCCTGTCAAAGCAGGAGACTTAAGAAACTGGAGTTCAGTCCCTGGGTTGGGAAGATTCCCTAGAGAAGGGCATGGTAACCCACTCCAGTATTCTTGCCTGGAGATTCCCATGGACAGAGGAGCCTGGCGGGCTGCATGTCCATAGGGTTGTGAAGAGTTGAGCATGACTTAGCACATAGAGAGCGATACAGTATATATGACTAATTAGAAGAATCTCTGTTTGTTTTAAGAGTTATACTAGATAAGAGCACATATCTTTCTTTTATCTGATATTCTTCTAATTTCCAGGGATATTTTTTCTAGGACTATCATCCTCCAAAAAGGATATTTTAACTTAATATATTGTTGAAAAGCACTGGAGTTTGGGACTAGAGGGGACTCAGAATTATTTTATTTTTTCTAGAGCAAACTCTTGGTACTAATACTGTTGATGGTTGTTTTTTACTATATTACATTTTGCTGAGCCTGGGGACTGCTTTTGGAAGGTTTAGAAGTATCCAGGGAGGCGCCTGCCACTTTGATTATTCATACCCAGCTCTTTATTTTTATTTGAGACATAAAATAAAAACACACCCTGGCTTCTGCTCAACCTCAACTGGCGTTCTTTTTAAAAACAAACCCCAAACTGACCAAATGGCAGCAGTACAAGTTTTTCTGAGAGTGACTCATCGTTCATGTCAATCAGAGTTCATTTATGGAAGCATTAAATTCTAGTGCCAGCCAGGCCACCTTTAGCCAAGTTAAAATGGGTTGGGATTTGGTAGGCTTGGAACAGAGGACCAAAAGGAAAACCAGAGTGATGCTATGACTCAGAAGGTGACTCTTTTCCTTCTGAATCAGAAGCGAGCCACTGGTAGAATCAGTTCTCTCGGGAAGATGGCAACCTTCAGGTGAAAGGTTAAATGGAATCTCTGACCACCTGTGTTCATCTTGTTGGTTTCAACTCTGTGCCATTTTGGATAATTGCTTACTCTTCACCTTTTCCCCCATTGCTTAGTTGCAAATAAGAGTAATTTTTTCCTTTCTGTGTGCCTTAAGACATTTTTAAGGGTGACTGTAAACTTTTAACCACTGGTACGTTTTATACCAGAGGTGGTTTTGTTTCTGTGTTGTTTTAACTGATTTCTGCAAAAATGTACCACACTTTTGCCACTCTGCTTTTCTGATAAACACTGAAAAATGTTTCTGTAGATACTTACCCTCTGGAATTTGCTGCTTATTCTATTTATGTACAAACAACATCAATTCTAGTTTTCACACTTTTTTGTTCATTCTTTTTCTTAGTATTTCTCAGTTCAGTTCAGTTGCTCAGTCATGTCCCACTCTTTGTGACCTCATGGACTGCAACATGCCAGGCTTCCCTGTCTGTCACCAACTCCTGGAGCCTGCTCAAACTCATGTCCATCGAGTTGGTGATACCATCCAACCAACTCATCCTCTGTCATCCCTTTCTCCTCCTGCCTTCAATTTTTTCCAGCATCAGGGTCTTTTCCAATGAGTCAGTTCTTCTTATCAGATGGCCAAAGTATTGGAGCTTCAGCTTCATCATCAGTCCTTCCAATGAATATTCAGGACTGATCTCCTTTAGGATGGACTGGTTTGATCTCCTTGTAGTGCAAGAGACTGTCAAGAGTCTTCTCTGATACCACAGTTCAAAAGCATCAATTCTTTGGCTCTCAGCTTTCTTTATGGTTCAACTCTCACATCCATACATGACTACTGGAAAAACCATAGCTTTGACTAGATGGACCTTTATATTTTTCCCTCTCTGTTTTACTTGCAAAATGATTTTACAGGGATTAATTGTTTTAGAAAGCACTTACTGATCACCTATTATGTGTGTCTACTTCATCTTTTTTTTCACTATGTCTTTATCAGAAGCTCTTGGGTTGACCAAAAATTTGTTTGGGTTTTTCCATAATATGTTAAAGGAACACTGGAATGAACTTTTTGGCCAACCCAAAAGTTAGACTGTTTTTACTTCCATATTTGATTGATTTCTTTGTTGTTGTGTTCAGTTGCTAAGTCATGTCTGGCTCTTTGTGACCTCATGGACTGTAGCCTGCCAGACTACTCTGTCTTCCACTGTGTCCCAGGGTTTGCTCAAATTTATGCCCATTGAGTTGGTGATGCTACCTAACCATTTCGTCCTCTGCCACCTCTTCCTTTATTAAATTAATTTAGTAGATTGATTTCTACTTCATGCCTTCTTAAAGTTCAGGATTTTATTAAATCTTCCAAATACCTACATTGGTCAAATTGTGTGTGTGTGTGTGTGTGTGTTTTTCCTGTATTGACTCTCTTTAGTCAATAAGATCAAACTTTAAGAACACTCTACATTTCTCAGCCCTCCATATCAACTGATAATCAGCAGAGGGTTTACATCTTTTTGGCAAATTTATATGGTTGGCTCATTACAGAATTATGACCATTTTAATCCCCAGGACATTTGTTCATTCTGTATTTATTCTTTTAATGCACAATTTTTGAAATCCTATTATGTATCTTTAGGTTATAAGTTCCTTGAGGTATAATACTTTTGGAAGGAAAAAATAAAGGAATGCATGGATTGATAAGCATAGCCCCTTCTTAGGAGCAAAGCTCCTTTATAGTGAAGTTGTCTATGTCCTCATCCTATTCCAAATTAATTCAGGATTCATGTGGTTTTGTAATTATAGGTACTGAGCGTTTGTGTTGTTGGCAGAGGAGAGACAGAAAAGGTAAGGATTGATGCTCCGTGGAAATCAAGGGCCTGGGACTGAGGTGAGGAGATGAGAAGGTTGATGGTGGTCATTGCGGGCAACTGACAATTTAAAGTCATGGACTTTGGCATTGAACCTATTTAGTGATTAATCATTTTGAAGGTATCTGTCCCCAATTTTTATCTTATTAGCTTGAATATTCTCAAATTTATCATCATGCACCCCAAGAGTTGATTAGAAGCAAGTGGCTTGCCTGTGGAAACTGGACTTCTGATCTTTGATTAGCAAGAACATCACTACCACACAGCATCCGTATGGTTCTTGCCTTTTTCGTGTCATTGTATTTGATACCTGCCACTAGTTAGTTCTTCTTCCTTCATCTTCAAGGGGTTGGAAGACACTGAGTAATCAGACCTGGAGTCCAGAACAAGCAGCTAGTCAAGATCAGGTTCTTGAATTTAATCTCTCCGCCAATCCATTGTTGTAATTATGGTAACTGCACACGAATCTGACCATTGCATACCCTCTAATCCCCAAACTATTATACCCTTTTGTCCCTCATTGCAAAGCAAATTGCCATTCTTCATCAGGGAGGCTTTTCTATGCAACTGGGTTTAATTTTAAAATTAAAGCATTTGGAAATTAAGGATAATTACCTTCCAGTTTTCATTTTCAACCTCAGCTTAAAAATTAGTATCTCAGAGGAATGTGTATGAAATCTCTTTAGCTAATAGCCTATATTTGTGCCCTGTGTCCCTACACTTTTCTGATAAAGAGAACTTAGGCTATAAACTCTGTCATGTGAACGCATCCTTATGTATTAACAGGCATATTTTAAGAGTGCAACCCTTCTGAGATGTGAGTTCTTGAGACATGAGTAAGTCATGAACCCTGAGGAAGTTCATATATACACACACACACACACACACACACACACACACACATATTCATTGTTCTATATAACAAATATTTATTGAGCACACCCTTTTTGAGTCCAGGGTATAGTAGAGAGCAAAGTGAGGTCCAGGACCATAGGAAGACAAAGACAATAACCTTGTAATGTTTTAAGGAAACATCAAGCACATTTAATTTTACTATGGATGCAAAATTATATTATCTTACACTTGTTATCACTATAAATTTTTAAGGATTTCTCATTGTTTTAATGTTATGCTTTTATGTATTTAAAAGCAGTTTGTAAACTATAAAAAGCTGGATATATAAAACATATGAGTTAAGAGCACACAACTTTCATTGGAACTGATCTTGTGCCATAGCTACTGGATTTTCAAAAGTAAATTTAAAACATACTATCCCAGTGTATACAAGTTATCTCAGGTGCTTGAAATATTGCATTGCAATCTCTTTGGATGAGGTTTGGGAGCCTGTAATTTTAACAAACAAACTAGCCAACTATAGTGCTGGCTGTGGAAGGACCACACTTTGAAAAATGCCATATTAGAGAGTTTATCAGAGGGGGCTTGGAAGGGCCCCTCTAAGAATTGAATGCATCTCTCTTGTTGGTGCCTCCAACTCAGCAGCTGACATTGGTGATCTATTCAGTTTTTTTAGGCCATCCCTGTGCTAGGTACAAGCACTGTAGAGATAAGTAAGTCATGGACCCTGAGCTCAAGGATCTCACAGTTTATATACAGCATCCTAGACCTCTCTGCCATTTTATAACTAGTTGTCATGCTATCCTGTGGCATTTTCCATTTATCTACTATTTATATACTTACATATTACTACATTGCCACATTGATCCTGGATGCTTGAGTTTTTTAAAATTATACATAATTGTCATTACAGATGAAAACAGAGGCTTAGGGAAAACTAGTCATGTTGGCCAATTTCTGGTTATGAAGAGCAAGGATGTGGCAGAGCTCGAGCCTCTAAGTACAGAGTTTCTTTCTTTTTTTTTCCCACTTCATTGCATTTGTATGCCTTGTGAATATGAGTTTAGAATTGAGTATTTCTTTACCTCTCACAGGTATATCATAATATTCAGAAAT
The DNA here is from genome assembly GCA_006410635.1 of Cephalophus harveyi. Lineage (NCBI taxonomy): Eukaryota > Metazoa > Chordata > Mammalia > Artiodactyla > Bovidae > Cephalophus > Cephalophus harveyi. The sequence continues at coordinate 237,080 of SJYT01008006.1, forward strand.
TCTTCAATATGTGTGCAGGTTGTTAGTACTATGTTCCCAGCCACTGAAAAATGAACTCATTCAGTATCCTTAAGTAAAGCCAGATGGCTCCATTGAGAATGGCAAGGATCTCTTGTAAATAGGATTACTTGTACATTCCAGAAACTTATGACAACTGACACATGAACTAATACTAGGAAATAACATATAGACTTGCTGGGAGGGAGCCAGATTTTGACCACCTCCACTTGAAATATTTCTCACGTTAGAGGCTCTTCTTAGTCAAAGCAGTGCCATTGCTAAAGTTTATTTTTTGATTTACTACATCTAACTGTTATTTGTCTGTTCATTCACTCATTCAATAAACATTTACTGAGCACTAATTGTATACCAGAACAGGCCAAGTCACTAGTTATAAAATCATGAATGAGACATGTTCCCTGCCCAAATATGAAGCAAACTATATGTAATGACCACAGAGGCGTGAATAAGGGTCTTTTCTATGATTTCTCAATTCTGACAGTTACCAGTGGAAATATTGGTTGGGGAAGTGAGTGTGTGGGTGAATTCTTCAGGAAGGGTTGAAATTTGTTATAGCTACGCATCTGGCAGTACTTAAGAATTATGCATGATTTCATGTTTCCATGGGCACACAGTACATTATAACATATTATGTAATAGGCTGGTTGATAAAGCACTTTAAAATAGTATAACATTGTGCCTCTCTTTTCTCATCCTTAAATCACTGTACACACATCAGTTCTCACAATATTATTCCTAGGAGTTGTTGTGAGGATGTTTTTATTATCAGTCATCGCTGTGGTAACATCAGTCCAGAGCTGAAGAAAGTGAAATGCAAAATAACTTGCCCAGGGCCACTCTACAAAAGATTGGCAGCTTCGCATCTCGTAATTCTCTTTCATTTTCTGAGTCTCAGAATTTCTTTGAAAGACTTGCTAGCCTGGGTATTTTGTTCATTTATTTTCCTATAACTTAGCATGGTGCTTCGTATTAGGAGTAGAATTTTCTGTGGGTGTTAACTCTCCAGGGCCTTGTCTTGAGGAAGATATGGTTCCCACTCTTCTACTGTTTCCTACAGAGAAACCATAGTTGAAGAGCTCTGGTCTATATACTAAGGAGATAGGTCTTTGTGGACTTGAATTTCCAACTTTGTAGAATACTCATCAGTTTCTGCCACTCAGAAACATTTAAAGCCATTGATATTGAATCAGTCATTCAAGTAGTTTCTTTTCTGTAAATACCTGCCTTATTCTGACATCATCTAGCATTCTTTAGCACAGACCACAAGCTAACAATATTGAAGATCAACTGTGCTAAAACCAGAAGGAGAAATAAGAACTAAATGTGAAGATGTTTTCAGACTTGGTTCCACTGAATGCTTCTTAGCTATGCAGTAGAGAAGCCTGGAAGAAAGAAAAGAAGAAGCATTTCAGAGTCAGAGAAAAATTTTCTTTGCTCAGGCAGGTCAAGTCAGTTACTTTTCCCTTTCTTGTTGCTGTTTCACATCAGTTTACCAACTGCACAGTCAGGAAATGAGTCTATCTTTTGAGTTTAGAAGCCTGTGATGTATGACTTGGTGTACATATGAGGATGTCATTTGATGAAAATTAGTTGATTCAACTCTTACAATATTGGCTTGCTTCTTGAATATATCTTTAAGTTTTTTTCTCTCTCAAACTGCTATATTAAAAAAGAACAAAACTCCCGTTCGAACACAACAATTATTTGAAACCATTTTCCACAGAGCAAGAGAATACTTTATATAGTAATGAGTAGCAAGCCGTGTTTTAATGTTCGCATGATTGACGCAGTGGTTCACAACAGTTCCTCTGGAACCATTCTTGCTTCTTACATTATAAGTAAAGTCTGTTCAAAGAAGGGAGCAGAAGAAAGTTTCTTTTCTCTCAGGTTGATGCAATGGGTATATGGCAACCATATAAACCTCAAGAGACTCAGTTATTACAAGGGACCTAATTACTGACCTTAGACTTTTGGGTGACACTGAATACCTTTCTTAGGACCAGATTGCTTAGCTTTTTGCAAAAAACAATCCCTGTTTAGAGTTTTGCACAAAAGTTGTTCTTGAGAGTGCAGTAGTAGCAAGGTGAAGCGGGGTCTTGGTTTTTATAAAATGTTATTTCTATCTGGCTGATCATTTGGATATGAGACTGAGTGTTATGACTACAGCATGGGCAGAGTGATAACTGGTTCTGGCTCCTCTGCAGGCTCAGTGAGGCCAGTTGGAAATACCAACACAGATTGAAAAGCAAGACAAGCTGACTTTCGGTGTTAACCTTAATACTTGATGTTGTTGTTCAGTCACTAAGTCATGTCTCTTTGTGACTCCATGGACTGCAGCATGCCAGGCTTACCTTTCCTCACTATCTTCTGGAGTTCGCTCAAACTCATGTCCTTTGAATTGGTGATGCCTTCCAACCATCCCATCCTCTGCTGCCCCCTTCTTCTCCTGTCCTCAATCTTTCTCAGCATCAGGGTCTTTTCAGTGAGTCTGCTCTTTGCATCAGGTGGCCAAAGTATTGGAGCTTCAGGTTCAGCAGCAGTCCTTCCAATGAATATTCAGGGTTGATTTCCCTTAGGATTAACTGGTTTGATCTCCTTGCTGTACAAGGGACTCTCGAGAGTCTTCTCCAGCACCACAATTAGAAAGCATCAATTCTTTGGCACTCAGCCTTCTTTTATGGTCCAACTCTCACATCCATACATAACTACTGAAAAAACCATTGCTTTGACTATGTGGACTTTTCTCAGCAAAGTGATGTCTCTGCTTTTTAATACGCTGTCTAGATTTGTCATACATGTACACACATGTTGATTCTCAGTCATGTCCAGCTCTTTGCAACCTCATGGACGTAGCCTGCCGGGCTCCTCTGTCCATGGAATTTTCCAGGCAAGAATACTGGAGTGGGTTGCCATGCAACCCAGGGATCAAACCTGCATCTCCTACATTGGCGGATATGTTCTTTACCACTAGCACCACCCAGAAAGCCCAGCCTTCACTGAGTACTTGCTAATTACAAGTATCTTAAGTTCTTCACATACATTGTCTCTGTGAGGTGACTTATTACCCTGAGCTGGTTGTAGGTGACACAAACCTAATTCAAATATGCTTGAAGGAAAGGGAGTGTTGTTAGTTCACATAGTGAGTGTTTCACAAACTGCCTAGCTTTAGGCATGGCCATTTCAAGGTTTATGTGCTCTCCTTATCTCTCATTTTTCTTTGCTTTTCTCTGTGATGGCTTCAGTTTTAGACAGGCTTTTGTGCATATGAACTAAAAAGTTAAAGCTTCTTTCCTCATAATTCTATCAGAATTCCCACATAGGTCATCTGTTAGTTCTGCCTGTATATTGAGTCCATGAAAGTGAAGTTGCTCAGTTGTGTCCAACTCTTTGCAACCCGTGGACTATAGCCCACCAAGCTCCTCTGTCCATGGGGTTCTCCAGGCAAGAATACTGGAGTGGGTTGCCATTTCCTTCTCCAGGGGATCTTCCCGACCCAGGGATTGAACCCAGCTCTCCCACATTGCAGGCAGACGCTTTAACCTCTGCACCAACAGGGAAGCCATTGAGTCCATACCTGATCCCATTTTTTGGTTGAAAAGATAAAATGCTTTTTTTTTTTTTTTTTTGGCCAGGGCATGGTTTGAGAATGAGGGACCAGTTGTTTCCCACAGGGAAAAAGAAAAACATTAATGTGAAGTTGCCAGGCAGGTCAAAATAATTAATTTCCATGACACCATAGCAGTATCATTTTTTGTTATTCACAAATATAAGAACATTGCTCAAGGTCACAGAGCAAATATATGGGAGTACATGGACTATAACCCCATCTGTATGATGCCAGTGCCCATGTACCCACAAGACACATAACAAGGCTGAGAGTGTAAGACTAGAGGCAGAAGGTCCAGATGTGATTCTGACTCCACCTCCCACTTACTAGAACTGTGCCTTGAGGAACAAGGTAATCTTATCAAGTCTTTGCTTCATTACCTGTAAAATGAGGATAATAATTGTATCTACTTCATAGGGTAAGACTGTGAAGATTAAGTGGCATCAGTGAGTGTAGAGTGTTCTGCAGAGTTCCTAACATATTATAAGTGCTCAGTACATGGTGGCTAGTATTATAGTGTTTTGTTTTGTTGTTTTATTTACCACAAAACTGTAATTTAAGTCATCAGTTGTTCTGACTTCACGTTTAGTTGCTCATTTACTCTAGGTAAAAAAATGGATTAATAAACCCAAGCCATCACCTGATTAAAACTCCACATTTCTTCCATTGCTTAACATCGCCAATTCCATACATTTAATTTATTTTAAAAATATTTTTTATATTACTTTTGTAGTCTGATACAATTAACTCTTTCACTATTGCTTGATGAAGCAGTAAGTTTGTACAGAAAGGGAACCACATTTGTTGTGCACCGAAAACTAACACAATGTTGTAAATTAACTGAGTAGTGAAAATGTTAGTCACTCAGTCATGTCCAACTCTTCATGACCCCAGGGACTAGCCCACCAGAATCCTCTGTCCGTGGAATTCTCCAGGCAAGAAATTGGAAGTGAAGTGAAGTAAAGTCACTCAGTTGTGTCCAACTCTTTGCAACCCTGTGGTCTGTAGCCCACCAGGCTCCTCCGTCCATGGGATTCTCCAGGCAAGAATACTGGAGTGGGTTGTCATTTCCTTCTCCAGGGGATCTTCCCCACCCAGGGATGGAACCCGGGTCTCCTGTATTGCAGGCAGATGCTTTTACCTCTGAGCCACCAGGGAAGCCCAAGAAATTGGAGTGGTTGCCATCTCCTTCTCCCGGGCACCTTCCCAACCCAGATCAAACCTGGGTCTCCTGCATTGCATGCACAGTCTTTACTGTCTGAGCTACCAGGGAAGCCCCCAAATTAATTCTACTCTAATATAAAATGGAAATTTAAAACAAAGGGGGGACCACATTTTTCCCCCTACTGTATGTTTCACAGTACTTAGAACTTTGTGTATACAATGTAGGTATTTGTTGATTTCATTTATTATTTTTCTGTACTTTTGATTATGGCTGTATCTTGAAAGACCCCTCATAGGAAATTAGCAGGCAAGATGTGGTTCCTTTTCCTTGAAATTTATTGGTGAATTCAGATTTGAGGGTGAGGCTGGGAATCAGATACCAGAAATCTGTGGGAAGAGAGGGCATGCCCCCTCCCCAGGTGCAGAGGCCAGCAGAGAAGACTCCTTGTTAGGCCTCTAAGTAGTCCATCCAGCTTTCCTTGCATGTCTACCTCATTTTCAAATAAATTTAAGGCAGCACGATGAGAATAGAATTTTCTTTAGCAAATGCGTTAAAAATCAAACTTTGAACTAGGTAAGTAGAGTTTTCTAAATTGTTTCAAAGATTTGCAATGTCTCAGTGCCAAATGTGGGCTTTATTTATCTGAGAGGAAGAAAATAAGCTACTTAGCAAGATCACTCTTCTAACCACCAATCTAGCCTATTTCCTTTTAAGATAATTAAAGATTTCAGTAATACGGGAGTGTTTTGAATATGGATTTACTATCAATATCACACAGGAGAGCTGATTTCAGAATAAGGTGCAATTTAATGCCAGAATTTCAATATTTAAATGTCTTAGAGATTAGACTATAATGATAAATATGATATGCATATAGTATTTGTATATATATGTATAAAACATTGTATATCATTACAGAGAGTCTACTTCTGTAGCAAGTGATAATTTTAAACTCCTTAAATGTTATAATAAAGTGAAACAGCATAGTTAGATTAAAGTGAAGTGTTTCTTGAGTCTTGGTTATAGACTATTCAAAAAGGAAGCTCATATTTGACATATATTCTCACAAGAATCATGAAAGGCTCTTTGACATTTGTCTTCACATTATTTGATCCTCCCACCAGAAGAAGTGACTTGAACAGAGCCTTGCTGCTGCTGCTCAGTCCTTCAGTCGTATCCGACTCAATGCGACCCCATAGACGGCAGCCCACCAGACTCCCCTGTCCCTGGGATTCTCCAGGCAAGAACACTGGAGTGGGTTGCCATTTCCTTCTCCAATGCATGAAAGCGAAAAGTGAAAGTGAAGTCGCTCAGTCGTGTCCAACTCTTAGGGACCCCATGGACTGCAGCCCACCAGGCTCCTCCGTCCTTGGGATTTTCCAGGCAGAGCCTTAGACAAAGCTATTTGAGGTGAGGTGAAGTCGCTCAGTCGTATCCGACTCTTTGCGACCCCGTGGACTGTAACCTACTAGGCTTCTCCGCCCATGGGATTCTCCAGGCAAGAATACTGGAGTGGATTGCCATTTCCTTCTCCAGGGGATCTTCCCGACCCAGGGATCGAACCCGGGTCTCCTGCATCAGAGGCAGACGCTTTAACCTCTGAGCCACCAGGGAAGCCTAGACAAAGCTATTTAAACCACCTTTATTTATTTATTTTTTAAGGAGTATATAACAGCAACCTGGTCAAGGTTCAAGGTCATGTGCTCTTTCCATGTGGTGAAATACTTTGGCCACTTTCTAAAGTATAGCATTTGGACTGGCAGCCTAAAGGCTAAAAAGCCTATATCTTTTAACCAACATAAGACAATAACTATTCCCTCTATATTTACAGAATTTTTTTTTTCTTTACAAAAGTAATAACGCTAGGTAAACAACAAAGTGCTGCTAGCATTTTGGAGTTTTCAACTAATTTCTCAGCAAAGAAAATATACTGTGCCCCGGTTGTATTTAGTGTAAAAATAAGAGGAACATCCTTGAGACAGAAGCGATTTTTCTAGTAGGTTACCTACAAGGATATATATTGATTGCTATTGGTAGTACTGGCTTCTGCCTACAGATGTACATTGTGTCCAGGGGTTTAGAAAACAGAGCTTTTAATTCTTTGTAAATAGTAGCATTGTATGAGAGGGAATTTATATTTTTTTCACTGCAACTACCAAAAATATTGTGCACGTTGGTTTAAAATGAATTGACCTTTTGTTTCAATGAGGGCGGTGTGTTACTTGTTATGGAGTGACTCCATTTGCCCATGCAAATAAGCACAAAGCCAGGATATTATCAGGCAATGGCAAAATTAAGAGGTAGGTCAGATTTAATGGAAACATCTGTCATTAACCCTTTTACAGAAACTGCCTCGGGGAATCCTTGCAGATAAAAGCTATGCTAAGCTATCTTACCTTGCTTTGCAGAGCTGCAAAGGCATGACAATCACAACACAGAAATTCTGCTCAGAGAATGTACTTGAAAGACTGGTGCATTTCAGAATATGGAAGAGAAAAACAAGGTTTATTTCATGTGGCATTCTCTTTATAAAAAATTTAAAGTCAGTAGAACAATTAAGGCTGCTATTAATTTTTAGATTTTACACCAGCATAATGTTCCCCACTGTTGGCTACATTATGTCATTCCAGTGTCATCATATTAATACCTCAAATCACAAATGAAATATTTACAAGCTATTTTCTGAAATTATGTAAAACACAAAGTTAGAAAAAAAAGTGTACCCGTATCTGCACATGGTACTCCACGTTTGCCTATGTTGTGTAGTAGTGATAAGAGAAAGTTAATTTTGCTGCTAACCGAGCATTTGTTGAAGATAATTTATGAAAGTTGCAGTCACTTGGATGCCATTTATTTTTGTTGCTTTAAATTATCTGTTACTAATAAAAGTATATATGAGTTGATATGCATTTGCAATGAAATTTAAGACACAACTTTAAAAGATCATAATCATGCAGTAAACTGCATTTGAAAAACATTTTTAAGTTTATGTAAGTGAACACTTAAGTCTTAATGTTAATTTGTTTAAAGAGGGCTGTGGGAAATCCCTGATTATCTCCATAAGGGGAAACATTCCAAAATGATATTTCAGGTATTTTAGTTATGTTTGTTCACAATATAACTGCCTTTAAAATTATCTTGCCTCTCATTTCTCTCAATATTTTTATTTTCACATTTGCCTTCATTGTGATTTTTTATTATTTCTTCTTTATAGGATTGTTTTTGTCTCCTCTTTTAACCTTGTCTTCTTACTGTTCTGATGAGTATGCTGCTGCTGCTGCTAAGTCGCTTCAGTCATGTCCGACTCTGTGTGACCCCATAGATGGCAGCCCACCAGGCTCCCCCGTCCCTGGGATTCTCCAGGCAAGAACACTGGAGTGGGTTGCCATTGAGTATAGCCTGGCTATTTCTTTCTTTTACGGGATGCACGGATGAAAATGCACCTCCCTTTTCACTGCTTCTTCTGTTAAATAAGGCTTTGCTGTTGTTGTTCAGTTACTTAGTTGTATCCGACTCTTTGTGACCCCATGGACTGCAGCACACTGGGCTTCCATGTCCTTCACTATCTCCCAGAGTTTGTTCAAACTCATATCCATTGAGTCAATGATGCCATCCAACCTTCTCTTTAAACTTATCTAAAAAAGCATTGTGAAATGAATAGAAGAATCATTTGCTTTCTCTTTTGGGGGGCTTTTTATACAGGGTCTGATCCCTTCCTTTAAGTGGGAGGCACCCACACAAGTTTGTGTTAACTGCAGAATGATAAACCATTTTAACACATAACCAACCTCCTCAAAGCCATGAGCTTGAATTAGGTATCAGTTTAGTTCAGTCGCTCAGTCATGTCCAACTCTTTGTGACCCCATGAATCGCAGCACGCCAGGCCTCCCTGTCCATCACCAACTCCCGGAATTCACTCAGACTTACATCCATCGAGTCAGTGATGCCATCCAGCCGTCTCATCCTCGGTTGTCCCCTTCTCCTCCTGCCCCCAATCCCTCCCAGCATCAAAGTCTTTTCCAATGAGTCAACTCTTCGCATGAGGTGGCCAAAGTACTGGAGTTTCAGCTTTAGCATCATTCCTTCCAAAGAAATCCCAGGGCTGATCTCCTTCAGAATGGACTGGTTGGATCTCGTTGCAG
>SJYT01008006.1:253682-263858 GCA_006410635.1 Cephalophus harveyi
AACAAACTGTGGAAAATTCTGAAAGAGATGGGAATACCAGACCACCTGACCTGCCTCTTGAGAAATCTGTATGCAGGTCAGGAAGCAACAGTTAGAACTGGACATGGAACAACAGACTGGTTCCAAATACGGTAAGGAGTACATCAAGGCTGTATATTGTCACCCTGCTTATTTAAGTTATATGCAGAGTACATCAGGAGAAATGCTGGGCTGGATGAAGAACAAACTGGAATCAAGATTGCCAGAGAAATATCAATAAACTCAGATATGCAAATGACACCACTCTTATGGCAGAAAGTGAAGAAGAACTAAAGAGGCTCTTGATGAAAGTAAAAGAGGAGAGTGAAAAAGTTGGCTTAATACTCAACATTCAGAAAACTAAGATCAAGTCATCTGGTCCCATTACTTCATGACAGATAGATGGGGAAACAGTGACAGACTTTATTTTGGGGGGCTCCAAAATCACTGCAGATGGTGACTGTAGCCATGAAATTAAAATATGCTTAGTCCTTGGAAGAAAAGTTATGACCAACCTAGACAGCATATTAAAAAGCAGAGACATTACTTTGCCAACAAATGTCCGTCTAGTCAAAGCTATGGTTTTTCCAGTGGTCATGTATGGATGTGAGAGTTGGATGGTGAAGAAAGCTGGGTGCCAAAGAATTGATGCTTTTGAACTGTGGTGTTGGAGAAGACTCTTGAGACTCCCTTGGACTGCAAAGAGATCCAACCATTCCATCCTAAAGGAAATCAGTCCTGAATATTCATTGGAAGGACTGATGCTGAAGCTGAAACTCCAATACTTTGGCCACCTGATAGGAAGAGCTTACTCATTGGAAAAGACCCTGATCCTGGGAAAGATTGAAGGCAGGAGGAGAAGGGGATAACAGAGGATGAGATAGCTGGATGGCATCACAAACTCAAAGGATGTGAGTTTGAGTAAATTCTGGGAGTTGGTGATGGACAGGGAAGCCTGGTGTGCTGCAGTCCATAGGGTCCCACAGAGTCAGACATGACTGAGCGACTGAACTGATGACTGAATAGAATACATCTACTGTTAGGCATATATGCTTGTATTTGTGTAGATTTGTATATATGGTCACAACTGCCAATAGATTTTCTGTGTATCTAAATATACAAATATATGAGATTAGGTATGTAGTTATATAATTCATGTGAACAAATTATACAGCTAAAACAAATTTACCTAGAAGGACCCCTCTCCAGGATAATAATAGCAATGATGATAATAGCTTCATTTATTGAGGAATTATGTATTGTCTAATTGCTGACAATTTATGTTGTTTATATTTTGACTCTCACCACAATCATAAAAGTAAGAACAGTGATCACTAGTTTTATAGATGAGCTTATTAAAGCCTCAAGAATTTCAGAAACTTGCCTGGTATCACAATGGTGGTCCTTACTAAGCAGACAATCAAACCTAACTTTAAAGAACTGTATTTCTCTATCTACCAGACACATCTTCATTTTGGATTTTCATTTATTATCTCTCAGAATTATTTAAGTTGCTTTTTTCTGTTCACGGAAGCCCCTCCAATGATACTACTGACTTTCCAGATTCAGCAATGTGAATCTTTGATGGTTGGAGGACTTTTTTTAATGACTCTACTAGATAGTTTTTCTTGGCCTAAGGTAGTCTATTTGAAAAATCAAAACAAAATTAAACAGACCCTCATTCTTACCCCACTGAAATGGCACGCACAGGAAGTACATTTACAAAATGTTTGTTGATGATGTTTGTGACCCTCCAGATAAGGCATGCCTTACTCAACAGGACTCAAGAAATGATACACCTGTTTATTTGTACACAAATGAAAATCGACACACTTTTTAAAAATCCCGTGGCCATCTGACTGGTGATTTTTCTACTTGGTAAAATTAATCAATGTCAACTTTGGAAAATTCATATTTCAAGGAACTTCAAAGACATTTGTCATGATCATACACGGTCACTTACTTACTCCCTCTTTCTTTTTCACTTTTACTTTTATGCCTCTGTGCCCACAGCATGTGAAAGCATTGAAAGAAAATAAGAATCTTAGACTCATAAACATACCTGCTTACCATCTGGCAGGCATCCCAGCAGTCTGGTGATCTCTTTAGTTATCCAGCAGATAGTAGAAAAACAAGAGCCCTGTGAAGATTTCACATGTTGCCATATCCCTGCCAGATGGTGATTTGTAAAACATGGACAAATTGCACTGGCTCCACTTTCCCTCCGACAATCACAACAGAAACACTGTAGCAATTGTGTTTCATTTGAAAGCAACTTCTATTAAATAGCTTTTAAGGCATAAACATCTGAAGATGATTGGGATAAAATGTAGTATCATCTCCAAAGAGCTAGTCCTTTACAAACTTGCTGCTCTGTGCACTGCCACCTCCAGCGTGCATGCTCGGTCGTGTCCTACTCTTTGCGACCCCACGGGCTGTAGCCTGCCAGGCTCCTCTGGTATTTTTCCATGCAAGAATACTGGAGTGGGTTGCCATTTCCCTCTCTAGCTACTTCTAGGATTCTCCCTAAAAAAAAAAAAAAAAAAAAATCTATATAGGGTTGGGAAATGTCAACATCATGGGACATTTGATTACTACCTACTGATTCTTTGCCGCAACAGGATGTTTTCCTGGCATCTAATGATGGGCTGCAGGGCTAAAAACTTGTATTGACAGATTTGCCATTTGGGGCAACTACCTCACATTGAAATGCGAAGAACTGAATATGGGTAGAAGCAGGGAATTCTACTCTCTGTGTTAATGAAACAGTAAGTAGTTTTAAAATAATATTTTCTCACTGTTTCAGTTGTTCTTGTGGCTGCCTACACAATACTCAAATCACTGGTGAGTTCAGATGAAAAATGTCAAACAAGCGGTTTAGTCCTGGGTAAACAAACTTGTAGTTTGTGGTTCTAACTTTTTCAACAAGTTCTGGTCTCAAAGCGTACTTGGCCAGAGAAGGATATCTTTTCAACTTTTTCAGTGATTCAGAAGTCCACCTGGATCTAGCAGACAAAAACTTTTCTGATATTGAGAGAAAATGATAGAAGATAACCAACCCTTCTTCCCTATCGCAGTAGTTAAATTTGCTTAGTTGTTTCTCTGCTCTGGATAGAATGTGCTGGTCGTTTTGTCCTGATGATATGGATGCAGTTAACTTTTTTTTCCTTTTTCAGTGGGAGCTTTATTAAGATATATTTAAATGCCAATTATCCATTTAAAGCATATAATTTGGTTGTTTTAGTATATTCATAGAGTTGGGAAAACATCATCATCATTAATTTTCAAACATTTTCATCACCCCAGGAAGAAATCCCAAATTTGTTAACAGCCATTCCACATTTATCCCCAAACTCCACAGCTGCAGGCAACCACTAATTTACTTTCTCTGTAGAGTTGCCTGTTCTGGACATTTAAATTAGATGAAATCATATATGATCTTTTGTGACTGATCTCTTTCAATTAGCATAATGTTTTCAAGTCTCACCCATGCTGTGTGTCAATATTTCATCCTCTTTATTGCCAAGTAATATTCCCTTGTATGGATATACCACATTTTATGTATCCATTTATCATCTGATAGACATCGGAGTTGTGTCTACTCTTTGTGAAAATGTAGTTATGCACATTTGAGTACAAGTTTCTGTGTGAATATATTTTATTTTTCTTGGATTTATATACCTAGTAGTAGAGTTGCTGTGTCAGTTGGTAACTATATTTTTAACCATTTGAAGAGTGCAAGGACTGTTTTTGTTTGTAACTTCTTAATCCTTACAGGCCAGAAATGTAGTTAGACTGTAGACACACTGAATGTCTGTAAGATCTAGTATTTCAGTTCCTATTTCAGACTAGTAAATGAACATGGATTTCAGAATTAGACAAACCTAGATTTTAACCCCAATCTCACCACTCACAAACTCTATGATATTGGGCATATGACCTAATATCTCTTAAATTTCATTACATCGTCTGTGAAATAAGGAAAATAATACCAATTTTGCCTGCAGTTCGGGTGCATTGAATGTGATGATGTATTGAAAGCAACTAGTACAGTCCTAATTGCACATCAACTTTCCAATAAATGTTATTTTCTTTTGATTTTATGCTTTTGAGTACCTGAGATGTAGGAATAGACTTAAGGAAAAACTTTGGCATTGATTCAGGTGTTCAGGTGAGTGTCGTCTTGGCTGAATTATAGGCTACTTGGAGGGAGCAATCACATTTTTATGATTATTATTTAGGACTGTATTTAGAATTTAATAATAAGAAAATCAGGGGGAAAATGAATGTATTCAAAACACTGCTGTAAATTTTAAGAACTCGGTGTTAAAAGAAAATGAGACTTTATTGCAACACTTATACAGTTGTGTCTACAACATTTTAGTATTGGGGGGCTTATTCTACATGTAGACCATCTCATAAGGAATTGAAATAAGAAGGAAGGATGATTCTGAGGATTCTGTGTTTTTACTGAAATGTATTTGATTGACATATAATATTGGATAAAGTGTAAGGTATTCTGAGGGCGTCCCAGGTGGCACTAATAGTAAAGAACCTGTCTGCCAATGCAGAAGAGGAAAGAGACTCGGATTTGATCCTTGGGTCAGGAAGATCCCCTGGAGGAGGGCGTGGCAACCCACTCCAGTATTCTTGCTGGGAAAATCCCATGGACAGCGGAGCCTGGTGGGCTACAATCCAAGGGTCACAAAGAATCGGACACGACTGAAGCGACTTTGCAAGCACGCAAGGTATATTGAGCAATCATTTCTAGTTAAAGTTTCAAAGCGAGACCTTTCCATAAGGACCTTTCAGATAATTTGTGATTTTCAAACACCAGGCCTTTGGCTGACCCAGAATTGGGATGTCCGATTAGGTCCGTAGAGATGGAACTTCCTAAGGAAGGTATTATAAGTCATAAGCATCTAAAGTCTTTAAGATGTCTTCAGGGCTGTCTCCTTGACTTCAGCATAAACCTTGCTTAGAGCGCACAGGATGATATGAGTATTGAAAGGTCATGAGCAGAGGGGAGTTCATCCTCTTTCCCAAGATTGAAATGCCCAATGGGAGATGATTTTCTGCATGCAAAATCTGGCCTTATATTATGTCACCTAAATCCTTTTTGCTTCATTTAAATCCATTTCCATTAAATCCATTTTCATGAGTCCAAGGTATTATTAAATTACATGACAATCTGTTAAAAGAGCAGGAAAATATTTATCTAGATTAGCAGGCTTTCTCCATATCCCCTAGTCTTTTAAACTATCCCAGAGAGGTGCAGTGCGGCATCAGTGGTTGACCAGTGAAATTGACATGTTTCCTTTTACCAGTCTTTGGGGGTCAATTGTGCTGACCCCTTGAAGCTTTAGAAGTATTTGAAGAAGCCAAGAAAGTTTTATTCATGCTTCTAAAGAGAGGTGGGGAGAGGAAGGAAAGGAAAAGTGTAAATGGGCTGGGAGATGGGGCTCAGGTGTATTAATATTGTTTATAATTATACTTGGACACATTTTTAAACCTTTTTTATGGCTTCAATCTCTTAAGTTTAGGTAACCTTTCTAAGTTTACCCTTTTAAGATAATAAATTTGACTTTGTTAATTATATGTATTATCACATATCTCCCATATTTTTGTGTCAAAACAGACTATTTGAATTCTAATAATTCCAATTTGCATTATTAAAACACACTACTGGACTAATATCACAGATATTAATAAACTTCCCAGGTGGCTCAGTGGTAAAGAACCTGCCTGCCAATGCAGGAGACACAGGTTCGATCCCTGGGCCAGGAAGATCCCCTGGAGGAGGAAATGGCAACCCACTTCAGTATTCTTGCCTCGAGAATACCATGGACGGAGGAGCCTGGCAGGCTACAGTCCCTGGGGTCACAAAAGACTCGGACACGACAGCATGCTTGCTAGACTGAACACTTCTCACCGACAACTCATGCTTTCTTTTAAAATGAAATTTGAATTTCAAGCCTAGATTACTTCATAGTGTCTTTTTAAATCGATAACATCTGGACGGGGTGGGGAGGGGAGGGGAGGGGAGTTTCCCTTTCAGCTCTTAGATTGTGTTTCAAGCCCACCAGAAAATTTGGACTGCTGCAAGTTTAATTTTTGCATCACTGCCGTTTTTTTTTTTTTTTTTTTAAATTCTCTCCTCACACACTCCTTCCCTCTGATTATAGTCTCCTCCCCTGCTCTTAAATGTGTCTATTACCCTCAGGCTTTGACCTTGGGCAGACTGTGAGCACAAAGTCATGTTATTTAGAGTGAAGTAACACCAGTAGTCAGGAAGGAACAATGTAGTTCAAGCCAGATAAAATAAATCTCTCATTTCCTGTCAAGGGACTGAGCCAAAAGCAATGATGAGAGACAGAGGGGGCAAACCGCGCAACTCGAAACATAGACGCTGGGGAAAGACAAGCCCACAGGCCTCCTTTGAATACAGACAACAAAACCCAAACCAGCCGCCGGAGTGACAGGGGAAGCCGGAGCGCTCCGGAGGAAACCAAAACACAGAAAACAGGGCAAGCTCGGCAACGCCCTGCCGTCCGGAAAGACATATTTGAATTGTTTGAGTAGAGAGGAGACCGAGACGTTGAGGGATTCCCCCGCACCCACTGGGAGTTTCATAAACTTTGAAACACACCTGTGGAGCTGCCGCTTTCGACTCAGACAGCTTTAGAATGTAAGCCAGACAGCATCTATCTCTGAGTCACTGTGGGCTGCATATTAAATATGCAAATAGCCGCAGGAAGGAGCTCTGGCCCTCAGAAGACTGACATCGAGGTGATCACTGTCCCCATCTTTAAGAACTTTGTCTTCTGAATGACTGCTCATTTACTAAACTCACACTTATAGAGTGGGGGCTAGGGACAGGTGCTGTTTAAAGTTATTTCAGGTATTCCTCTAATCCTTAAAACAAGCCAAAGAGGAGGCACCGTTTTCCTCTTTTTTTATAATTGAGAAGCCGGAGGCACTGAGAGGGGAAAGGACTAGTTGGGTCTCGTGGTTCGTGAGGCATAGAGCCTTGATGTGAAACCCAGCCCTGCAGATCCAGAGTCCACTCCCTTAATTATGCTACTTTGCTGGATACATGGCCATACTCTATTAGCATGACATTTTACTACCTTAGTCGTTTGCAAGCCCTGCTCGGATTCTTTTGAAATCCCCTTTGTTTCAGGAGCACAGTGCTCATGTCTGAATGCTCCTGTCAGATCCAAAAGAGATATAAAAATTAGTGAGAGCGTGCTACATTCATTAACTAAGATGTGTGTGCATACTTAGATGCTCAATCGTGTCTGATTCTTTGCATCCCATGGGCTGTAGCCTGCCAGGCTCCTCTGTCCATGCATTCTCCAAGCAAGAGTACTGGAGTGGGTTGCCATTCCCTTCACCCAGGCGATTTCCCAGACCCAGGGATGGAACCTGGGTCTCCTGCATTACAGGCAGATTCTTTACTGTCTCAGCCACCAGGGAAACCCACTAGCTATGCTGAGTATTTCACTTTTTGTCTGAAGCTCTTCCAAGATGGTAAGGGACTGAGAATTTGTTCATTCATCCATTTGTTGCTTCAGCAAATGCTCATTATTGAGTGCTCACTATACGTCACACACTCTGATGGCTGACACAGAGTCAATCAAGGATGCCTTTTAGATCCAATGTGGAATAGAATATACTGTGTAAGGGGACTTCCCGGGTGGTGCTGGTGGTAAAGTACCCACCTGCCAATGCAGGAGACTAAGAGATGAGGGTTTGATCCCTGGCTTGGGAAGATTCCCTGGAGGAAGGCATGGCAACCCACTCCTGTATTCTTGCTGGAGAATCCCATGGACAGAGGAGCCTGGCGGGCTACAGCCCAGAGGGTTGCAGAGTCAGACATGACTGAAGCGACTTAGCACTCACACACATACTGTGTGAGGAATCCTTCACAGATACAGCAAAATTCTTAAAGATGACTCCTAGTTTCTACTTGGAGATAGGAATTTTTTTTAGGATGAAATATCATTTAAGCTTTTGAATCAAACATTTAGAAACTCGTGTAGAGATAGGAGCATTCTTTAAGAGACTCTGTCCACTTAGTGCCAAATAACAGTGGACATGAATACTTTAGAAAAAGCATGCCTCATTATGAGAATCTTTCTAAGACTTAATTTGTAGTCTTCCGTAATCCTCCTTGCACCTCTTGGAAGGTAGCAGCATTTTGGATCTAACCATACACTGTGCCTAATTCTCTTGTGGCACATAACATATTATAGTACACTTAGGTGCAATAGCATATTTACCTGCTAAACTAAGCTTCCTGAGTGGGGTATTGCATTCTTCATCTTTGTGTTCTACTGCCTGTTGTAGGATCTGGAATATAAAACTTACTCGATATATGACTTTTAAATTAATGGATAAATACATTTTGCATATACACATAAATCAGAGACATGCACACATCTTTCCATGTGTAATATTATGCAAATCGTGGATGGTTCAAGACAAATTGTGCTATTAAAGGCAATGAGTATTCCTTTTATAAAATAATAACCATAATAATATAATAGATAATTTATTTGAATGTTTACTATAGAAAGCCTAATAAGATCTGTTTCTATGTATTTAGTATGGGCTATTTAATTTAATCCTTACCCTAATTTTATGAAGCATGTACATGCTTTGTTTTAAGGTCCAATTGAAAATGAGGGAATTTCCCTGGAGAAGCCCATGTACTTCAACGAGAGCGTAGCCCAAGCTTGCTGCAACTAGAGAAAGCCCACTGTATTACAGACAGATTCTTTACCGTCTGAATTAACAGGGAAGCCGAGAGAAAGCCCGCATATAGCAACAAAGATCCAGCACAGCCAAAAATAGTTTTAAAAGTTTTCAATGCACCATAACTGATGAACTTTTTACTTTAAGTATTATATAATTAAATATATTCTGTTACTATTACTAATGAAAAAGACTCAGGGAAATAAAAACATGTTAATCTCCCTCCATTTTTTTTTTTTTAAATCCAGAAATTCCATAAAATTTCCAGATCCTCAGAAAAGAGAAGTAATGTAACTCAGGGAAAGGTTTTGTTTGGGTGATATGTGATTGTATGAGGAAACTTGTGCATTGTTAAGATATGTAAGCCACAGAGATACCCCATAATAGACTAAGAAATCCCTTGCCTGAACCCCTGGAGAAATTCAGTAAGAAAATTGTATCAGACCAGTCAGACACATGTGGGTGGAGAAGATTGTTCTAGCTCTATCATGCTTAAATTTGAATGAGAAAGATCCCTTTGATAGAGTTTGAGTTTTGTTTGTTGAATTGTGTTTGTTGCATGTTTAGTAATCTGTTCCTATATGACAGAACACAAACTATTTTAACAAAATGAGAAAACTAATTCAGATATTCAGACATTTTGTTTCCTGATGCCCATAGTACATGCACATACAGGTACCCTATAAACACTGACTGGTCTTTTGCTTTCTGATATTTATTGACCTTTTACCTCTCTGCTTTGTCATCTGTTGACAGAAAATGGGACTTTTGCTTAATCCAAGCCAGGATGTTTCCTTTAAACAAAACAATTACTTCCTTACGACAGGAAATTTATGAACCAGAAAGTCTGTGTAGACAATTCATCTCTTCTTTAGGTACTTTGCCACTCAGTGTGAACCTAAGGTCGGCTCAGGCTCTGGTAGGCAATAACATCAATTATTTTTATGAATCAAAATGCCCCAATTTGGGCTATCTGTTCCTATCTCTCCTCTGATAATATTCATAGTTAGGATATGACAGTTAAACACTGGTAAATAATAGATAACACATTCTTGGAGAACCATCTTTGCTGAAGGGATTGTGTGCTTCACAAAAGCAGAAAAATGAAATCATCGAGAAACAAGGAATGACAGACGATAGTACTGACTGTAGTGTAACCGCGTGTAAAAGGCGAAACTCAGGAACATTCTCAGCATGGACAGAAAACAATGAAAATACGTATCTCTTGGTGGATTTCTTTACCTTTCCTCAGGAGGAGACAACCCATGTAATCAAGTATAATGATCCAAACAGATAAAGTTCAGTTCAGTTCAGTCACTCAGTTGTGTCTGACTCTTTGCGACCCCATGAATCGCAGCACGCCAGGCCTCCCTGTCCATCACCAACTCCCGGAGTTCA